>JAXCGZ010022729.1:22500-67500 GCA_037179515.1 Halocaridina rubra | reverse complement strand
AGATAATGGGTAGGTTTTTGTTCGTATCTGTGAATTTTCGTATATCGGTTGTTTGTAAGTAGTGGAGCTTCTGTAGATATAAAAGATATCATTGTATGAAATGCAGACTTAGTACCTGAGTCTTGTTTTGTTTATATTACTGTATGCTCTGTGGAGCTGTTTTCACATACTTTTAAGTGGGGAAAATCTGTATTGTTTAGTGAATAATAGATTTATGTGTTTATAAAGTAATTCTCATTCTTAAGATTTGCTTAAGTTTCTTTGTCAGTAGAAGTTATTTGATCATGCTTTCAGATGGTGGAAGAAAAGTTACGCTTTAAGAGCAATCCAGTGAATTTTGCTGTGGCTAAGACATTGCTGTTGAAGGAGAAGGACATGGCATCTCAGAGGGGGGATGATGAGGTGATTTACATTTTTCTCTAAACTTTAATTTACTGGTTCTCTTGAGAGGTTAATTGTAGCTTAAGATCTATGCAGAGGTTTGTACTAAAACACTTGAATGACTCATTAAAATTGTACTGCTGTATTCCCTACAGTATGCTCAATAGAATAAAACTAAATAGAATAAAAATAGTGAAATTAGACAGTGTTACGAAATTGGATACCTGGTAAGATTGGATAACGTGAGATAAAGAGGTCATAAGAGAGTTTTCAAGCTAGATGCTCATTAAAAAAAGATATGCTGGCTGGAGGATTAGAGGGATTGAAAATTAGGTGACAAAAGGGATGTGAACATAGAATCTATGCTACATAAAGTCTGTTGTAACAAATTATGCCACCCTACTGGCTTCCAAATGATACTGCATCTCATATAACAAATAATATTGAATGCCTGGATATAATGATAGGGACTTATACCAAATCTTTCATAAAAGACTAAAGTAAACCTGGAACATATAAAGCGTGCTCATGAAAGATATATCTAAGATATTCAAGACTTGGTTATGAATGATGTTTAGGCAGAGTTTTCTTTCACACTCTTAGTATGCCAAATGATATGAGCAAGTAAACAAGAATAATATGATATAGGGAACGGGTCAAGATCTTTCTAAGCTTTGGTTTTGTTAATTTGGGATTTTGCTACACAAACGATGGTTAAGAAAGAAGGCATCACTTTTACAGTAATATATATTATACTATGTGATCACAGACATGTGTTCCCAATTTTATTTATGCAGTATATACATAATGAGAACTTAAAATTGGGTAAGCTGTGTTCAGATTAAGAATCCAAAATTTGAAAATTATGCAGCCATATTCATTTTATGAAGGGATGCACATAGCCAAAACTGATGACAATCTCAGTTCCAATTTTTTTCTTGTAATGTACATGGTTATTAAGCATAGTTGCATTTGTATTTTTTTCATTACATTAGACACCCATTCAGGTGTTTGCAGAATTCTTGTGTATGGGTATAATTTCGATTGTGTGTAACATTTGTTGTAGCTATAAGTACCTTGGTGATGTAAACAAGTTTATTTTAACTTCAAAGAAAATATCCTCTTGTTAAGAAGTCATAAGTTGATGTAACTCTCATTAAAATATCTAACATAAAGCTATAATTTAGGTTATTAATGTCAAACTTGTCGAGTATTTAGAGTTTGATTATTTGATGAACTTGAATTTATAGTCTTCATTTGTAATAATGCTATAATTTTCCTTTTTGTTGCAGACTGTTGCAAAACTTAATGAAAAAATAGCAGACCTGGATGAGAAAGCCAACAGCCTTGATAAAAGGCGTACTCAGACAATTGCTGCCATATCCTATATCAATGAACGAAACCGAAAAAATAATGTAGAGAAAGCAGAGAGAGCTATTATGGTAAATATCATGCCATTATCTAGTACAATGGATATTACTTAGGTGCTCTGGTTATTTTTTCTTAGATAGAAAAGTTTCTTTAGATGATAGCTTTGTAAGTAGTAAACAAAATTATACTATACCATGACTTGAGCATTTACCAGTTAAAGTATTGGAATGTGGTATAAAAATTTACATTCCTTATGCTTTGTAGCTGTAATCACTGTATAATAGAATTATTAAGTTTACTAATGTGGTGCATCTGGAATAAAAAAAATTTTAAATGATGATTCTTTGCAATTACTGTATTTGTTAATATTGTATAAAACATGTACTTTTGCATTTTATTATATTTTTTACACATACCGAAGTTCTATAGAAAAGTTAACTCATTTTTTTTTCTTTATCTTTAGGCTGAGATAGAAGCTAAAAAAGGTATCAAAGTTGAAGATCCCTTCACCAGAAGATCCACTAGACCAACTATGGTAACGAAAACCAAAGACCCTGACATCGTCTCTTCAGAAATGTTGATCAAGTTTGAATTGGAACGGAAGGTTAAAATGGAAGAAAACAAAAAGAAGAAGGTAACTTTGAAAATATATATATATATATATATATATATATATATATATATATATATATATATATATATATATATATATATATATATATATATATATATATATATATATATACATACATACAGTGTTACCCCAGTTATTCGCGCTTCCTGGTTCGCTTTCTCACTCTATCGCGGGTTTTTTTTTTTGGATAAATTATTATTTTATTTCATGGGTATATGCAAAAATATTAAAATATTAAAAAAAATAACTCAGTATTTTCATTTTTTTTTAATTGAAAAAAACATATTTCATTATCTAATTGATAAAAAAAATTATTTCCCAGCCTACGAATAAAAAAACAGTAAAAAATAGTAAAAAACATAAATGTAGATAGATAGATAGATAGATACGTTTATTGACCACCTCTTTTGAAAAGTACAGTATAATCTTTACAAAAGGAATATTTGGTTCAAATTACAGTAAATAAATACAATAGATTTTGTACAATCATCAAATAAGTAGATGACTTTTAAATTAATATACATTGTACTAATAACTGAATGATATATGTACATATAGTATAACTCACAGTATTGCATCATATGAAATAGTGTTCGATAGCGTACAATGTATTGGGGTCGCAGCTACGTGAGCTAGCATATGATTTTATTGATAAAAAAAACGTATTTATTAGCCTAAGAATAATAAAATAGTAAAAAACATAAATAGTAACAGTATTGCAACATGTAAAATACGATACCGCTATCAGCGTTTTGGACAAAGACAGACTCGTTCAGTCTAACTCACGGTTTGCTTGTGTTCGATAGCGTACAATGTATTGGGGTCGAAGCTACGTGAGCTAGCATATATATTTATATTTCCAGTAGTTTCATGATTTTATTGATAAAAAAAATGTATTTCTTAGCCTAAGAATAATATAACAGTAAAAAATAGTAAAAAACATAAATACTAACAGTATTGCAACATGTAAAATACGATACCGCTATCAGCGTTTCGGACAAAGGCTTCCACCATCTTCCATTGTCTCGCCTCACTCGTGTGCGCCATTCATGTTGTGCTTATTATTATTAATATGTTTTGCTTGTGATTTTTTTACTCGCATATTTTAACCTTTGCAATGCCTCCCAAGCATCCTTCATCTTCTAGTGAGCCTAAGCAGCAAAGGAAAATGTTAACCATTGTAGATAAAGTGAAACTCTTAGATATGTTGAAAGAAGGAAAAAAGTTTATGGATATCGGCTGCTATTTTACTAAACGTAAAAATTATTGTAAAATATGGAACCTATTAATGTCAAGTCATCATCACCTCATTCATGGTAAGTTTCCCTATCACTTTCATAAAAAAATTACGTTGCTTGCTGTTATTTACAATGTAAAGGGTGTTTTTTTAACAGTAAAGGGAGGGTTTATTCAGTGTAAACGTAAAAATACATTAAAATACCTATGTACACATAGGCTGATCTCTACACCACGGATTCCCGGGTTCGCGCCGGGTCCCGGAACTGAACTACCGCGATAAGTGTTGCAACACTGTATATATATATATATATATATATATATATATATATATATATATATATATATATATATATATATATATATATATATATATATATATATATATACAGTGTTACCCCAGTTATTCACGCTTCCTGGTTCGCTTTCTCACTCTATCGCGGTTTTTTTCTGGATAAATTATTATTTTATTTCATGGGTATATGCAAAACTATTAAAATATTAAAAACAAAAAATCTCAGTATATTCATTTTTTTTATAGAAAAAAACATATTTTATTATCTAATTGATAAAAAAAAATTATTCCCCAGCCTACGAATAATAAAACAGTAAAAAATAGTAAAAACGATAAATGTAGATAGATAGATAGCTACGTTTATTGACCACCTCTTTTGAAAAGTACAGTATAATCTTTACAAAAGGAATATTTGGTCCAAATTACAGTGAATAAATACAATAGATTTTGTACAATCATCAAATGAGTAGATGAATTTTAAATTAATATACATTGTACTAATAACTGAATGATATACGTACGTACAGTATAACTCACAGTATTGCATCATACGAAATTGTGCTCGATAGCGTACAATGTATTGGGGTCGCAGCTACGTGAGCTAGCATATATATTTATATTTCCAGTAGTTTCATGATTTTGTTGATAAAAAAAAAACGTATTTATTAGCCTAAGAATAATAAAAGAGTAAAAAACATAAATACTAACAGTATTGCAACATGTAAAATACGATACCGCTATCAGCGTTTTGGACAAAGACTCGTTCAGTCTAACTCACGTTTTGCTTGTGTTCGATAGCGTACAGTGTATTGGGGTCGAAGCTACGTGAGCTAGCATATATATTTATATTTCCAGTAGTTTCATGATTTTATTGATAAAAAAAACGTATTTCTTAGCCTAAGAATAATATAACAGTAAAAAATAGTAAAAAACATAAATACTAACAATATTGCAACATATAAAATACGATACCGCTATCAGCGTTTCGGGCAAAGGCTTCCACCATCTTCCATTGTCTCGCCTCACTCGTGTGCGCCATTCATGTTGTGCTTATTATAATTAATATGTTTTGCTTGTGATTTTTTTTACTCGCATATCTTAACCTTTGCAATGCCTCCCAAGCATCCTTCATCTTCTTAGGCTTCTTGTAGTGAGCCTAATCGGCAAAGGAAAATGTTAACCATTGTAGATAAAGTGAAACTCTTAGATATGTTGAAAGAAGGAAAAAAGTTTGTGGATGTCGACCACTATTTTACATAAACGTAAAAATTATTGTAAAATATGGAACCTATTAATGTCAAGTCATCATCACCTCATTCATGGTAAGTTTTCCTATCACTTTCATAAAAAAATTACGTTGCTTGCTGTTATTTATAATGTAAAGGGTGTTTTTTTAACAGTACAGGAAGGGTTTATACTGTGTAAACGTAAAAATACATTAAAATATGTATGTACATATAGGCTGATCTCTACACCACGGATTTCCGGGTTCGCGCCGGGTCCCGGAACCGAACTACCGCGATAAGTGAGGCAACACTGTATATATATATATATATATATATATATATATATATATATATATATATATATATATATATATATATATATATATATATATATATATATGCATACTGATATCACGTACTATATATATATATATATATATATATATATATATATATATATATATATATATGCAAAATAAACTGTTATATCACAGTACAATATATATATATATATATATATATATATATATATATATATATATATATATATATATATATATATATATATATATATATATATATATATATATATATATATATATATATATAATATATATATATATATATATATTATATATAATATATATATATAATATATATATATATATATATATATATATATATATATATATATATATATATATATATATATATATATATATATATATATATATATATATATATATATATATATATATATATATATATATATACAGTAGTCCCTCGCTAGATCGCGGTTCACCTATCACAAATTCAGTGCATCGCGGTTTATTTTGGGCCAACTCTCTCTCTCTCTCTCTCTCTCTCTCTCTCTCTCTCTCTCTCTCTCTTTTCCGAAAATATTAAGATATTAAAAAAAATTTATTTTCAGTATTTTCGTTATTTTATTGAAAAAAATAAATTTTTTCTTTACTTTACTGATAAAAAATGTATTTCCCAGCCTAAGAATAATAAAACGGTAAAAAATAGTAAAAAAAAAAAAAATAAATAAACATGTAACTGCACCATAGAAAGTACGATGCCCATATTGGCGTTTCGGAAAATGCAAAGGGTCACACCTACATGAGCTAGCACATATTAAAATTTCCAGTATTTTCATTATTTTATTGATAAAAAAAATATATTTCTTAGCCTAAGAATAATAAAACAAAAAAATAGTAAAAAACATAAATTTAAGCATATAACTCACAGTATTGCACCATGTGAAATACTGTACGATAGCATACACTGTGTTGGCGTCTTGGAAATCGCAATCACATAATTGTTTTTCTGTATGTTATGTATCATGGGGTCTGATTGGCTTTTTGATTGAAGCTTGGTTCTCCAACCATCTTCCATTGTTTCGCCTCACCCATTCAGTCTAACTCACATGTGCGCCGTTCGCGTTGTGCTTGTGATTTTTTTTACTCACGTATTTCAACCTCTGCAATATCTCCCAAGCGTCCTTCATCTTCTGAGGCTTCTGGTAGTGACCCTAAGTGGCAAAGGAAGATGTTAACCATAACAGATAAGGTAAAACTGGTAGATATGCTGAAGGAAGGAAGAAGGCTTGTGGATGTCGGCCGCCATTTTGGCCTCAACGAATCTACTGTTCGCTACATCGAAAAGGACAAGGCAAATATCAGGAAAACAGCGACTATTTCATTTAGTAAAACAGAGAAGTGGGTCGTAACACCCCTCAATAAGATAATAGTGCGGATGGAATCTGCTTTGTCCCTGTGGATTGCTGATTACAGAAAGAACATCAGCATACACAGCAATATCATACAAACAAAGGCGAAGAAGCTGAATGATACATTCGCTGCAAACGAACCCGACAATAACAGTGGCGACCGTGGAGAGGAGGAGAGAGAAGATATTGACGACCCACAACCAGGACCCTCCAGCGATTCTCCACTGAGGAAACAATTGTTCGTGGCAAGCAAGGGACGGTTTGCCAAATTTAAAAAATGCTATGACCTAAAGAGCGTTTCGGTTAATGGCGAAGCTGCCTCTGCAGATACAGCTGCAGCTGAAGATTATATAAACAACGAATTCAAGAAAATTATCGCTGAAGGGGAATATGCTCCTGAGCAAGTGTTTAACTTGGATGAGACTGGGTTACTTTGGAAGAGAATGCCGTCTCGCACTTTTCTCTTCAAGGAAGAAGCTAAAGCCCCGGGATTTAAAGCGCACAAAGACCGCGTTACCTTCATCATGTGCGGGAATGCTGCGGGCCTCATGTTAAAGCCTGGGCTTATTTACAAGTCAAAGAACCCTAGGGCTGTGAAGAATAAGAATCTCCGTGCCAGTGTATTGGATGCATAACCCTAAGGCCTGGATCACGAAAAGCCTCACATCGGTCTGGTTTCACCAATGCTTTATCCCTCAGGTCAAAATTTATCTTGCGGAAGAGGGCCTTGAATTTAAAGTCCTTCATTTGATGGATAATGCTGGTGGCCACGCAACTATTCTTGAATATGACGGTGTTCAAGTAGAGTTCCTGCCACCGAATACGACATCAGTGATTTAGCCTATGGATCAAGGCGTTCGTTATTCGTGCGTTCAAGTCCCTTTTCACACGAAATGCCCTGGCAAACCTGGTTGAATCCATGGATTCGGACAAAGAATTCTCAATGAAGACTTACTGGGGTAACTACACGATTGCTACATGCCTTCAAAATATTCAGAATGCAATCAATGAGATGAAGCTGGTCGCAATCAATGCCAGCTGGAAGACCTTGTGGCCCGAAGTCATCTACGACTTCAAGGGATTCGCTCCTGACGAAGTCCATAACTCAGGAGTTGTGAAAGCTGTGAAGTTGGCTGCATTGCTAGGAGGAGAAGGCTTTAAAGATATGACTCACGAAGACATGAATGAACTGATCGACTGCCACTCGCAGCCTTTGACTGATGAAGACTTGGATGAAATGACAAAATCACCGAGCGAAGAAGAGGAAAAAGAATAACCTGAGGAAACGTACGAAGAAATCGAAAAACCTGCCCTTACACTCGAATGTCTGGCAGCCATGTATGAACATGTGAAAGCAGTCCAACAACTCTCGCAAGAACATGACGATAATATGGTTTGTTCGGTGACCTGCAATCTTCTCGACGATGCCATGATTCCTTACAAGACCATCTTCGAACAAAAGAAGAAACAGCAACAGCAACTCCCCATTACCATGTTCTTCTCTCACAAAAAGCAGCGTAAAGCTGTCATTGGCTGTGGAATAATTTCCTCTGGAGTCTATACACGTCATCATCATCTCATTCACTGTAAGTTTACATATCACGTTCATATAAATTTACACTTGCATGCCGTTATTTATAAAGTAAAGGATGGTTTTTTAACAGTGCAGGGAGGGTTTATACAGTAAAGGTAAAAATGAATGTAAAATAGCTATGTATATGAGTATGTCACGTCATCATCACCTCATTCACGGTAAGTTAACCTATCACTTTCATATAAATTTATGCTTGCACACTGTTATTAATAAACTAATGGTTGATTGTTTAACAGTGCAGGGAGGGTTTATACAGTAAAGGTAAAAATAAATGTAAAATACCTATGTATATGGGGTGATCCTACTTCGCGGATTTTCACCTATTGCGGCCGGTCCCGGAACCGAACCTCCGCGATAAACGAGGATTGACTGTATATATATTTATATATACACCTTGTTCCTTTTTTCCGCATTTTTTTTATCTGCGAAATTGCAATAATGCCCCTAAAAAATAATAGTAAAAAATACGAAATTCACGAATAACACCCATGCAAAAAAATTTAATTTTTTTTTTTTTATTATTTTAGTAAACAATCGACCGCCTCGGAGGCATTTTTCCGCCATCCTCCTCCTCTTCTACCGCTTAATGAGATCAGATATTGTGAAGAAAATTTATAAAAAGCATTAACAACAAACAGCAAACATATTTTCAATATAATATCGTCAGGAAAATAGCGTGTGAGGGTGCATCAGCTGGTACGGAAGTAGCAAAACTTTTGCCTATAGAGGTTCGTTTTCCAGCATCCTACTCCTCTTCTACCACTTAATGCGATCGGATATTATGAAGAAAATTTAAAAAAGTCATTAAGAACAAACAGCAAACATATTTTCAATATAATATCATCAGGGAAATAGCATGTGAGGGTGCATCAGTTGATATGGAAGTGTGACAAAATGTATGCATCCTTATCCTCACCGCCACCAATGGTGGCCCACCATGCATGTCCCAGTGTAAGCCTGTTTCCAACGACATAATAGAGTGCATTAATTTGTTTACTGTACAGTAAATCTGTATATCTTTTATACTGTACACTATTTGCATGTTAATACATATAACTACAGGTCTTACTGCTTTGTTATGTACTTATAAAATATGTTTTACTTATCTTATATCTTTGGTATAGTGTGTCTATGGACGGTTATGGAACGAGCTATGCCCTTTATGATTGTTTCCTATGGAAAATGACTCGTTTTTTCCCGCGAATTTCCATTTACCCGTGACTTCTGAGAACCTATCTCCGCGTTATTCTGAGAAATATATATATATATATATATATATATATATATATATATATATATATATATTATTTTTTTTCTATGAGTGTGACACAGGGACAGGCAAGAAAACTGCCCTCAGCAAAAATAAGGGAATGATACACAATAGGAAAAGGACAGGCTGAAAGAATATTCAAAGTATTGAGGACCTACAAATATGGCAGGATTAGGTCCTGGGATGCAGATATAGATCATCTGTTTGAAGAAAGATTGGTTAGAAGAATTAGGAAAGACAAGGACGAAGAGAGTTCCAGAGTATGGAGGTGGATGAAAAGAAGCAGTTACACGTCGACCAATCCGTAATCTACAAATCTCCGCCCATGCCTGTTAAATAAGGCCACTTGGCAAGTGTTAACCGGGTTTGGCAATGAGGGAGGTATGCAACACCAGCTCGTCAGAACGGCGATGGAAATAGAAATGATAGAAAAGAGAAAGGGATGATACCTTACAGTGAATTGATAAAGAATCCAGATCAGAAGTTAGAGAAGGGCCACTGATGATGTATGTTTGTGCTTAGTATGTAATAAAATACAAACAAATCTGCTTTTAATGTAAAATGATGCATATCAATAGGAAAAAAAAATTATGGCCACAATTGAATATTACCCATATATACGAAATACCCTGTAACTGTCTCCATTCTGCTTGCTATCTATGATCAGAAATTTGATCATCTAAAGCCTGCTTTAGAGCTCACATATTTAATGTTGTAATGCCTATGCTAATGCTCTTTCTGTACACACAACTTACTAATAGATCTGTAGTTTATCAGTAACTACTCCAGCAATTTAAGCTCAATTTTCATAGCAGTAATGAGATTTTGAGTTTGAGTTAGCTGTAAATGTAAAGTATGGGTTCATAGCATCCAGGTGTCATTGTGTTTTTAAAATTACCGTTAAGATATTGTAAACAAATGCAGGTCAGCCTCACTAATGCCATCTGCCAGTGTATATCCATGTCATAATTCATGAAGTAAGAGCAGTGAAATTAAAAGGATTGTACCGATTATTTTGTTAAAAAAGTAACCATAATAAAGCATCAGTATTGTATTGTAATCGCTTCTTAAAATATGTTTATTCACTGTTTAATGCTTATCTGACTTTCTCAATGCTGAATGTACTGGGCTTTTTCTCTATATGCAGTTTGGTTGTAATACAATTCTGGGCACTTGTGATGCGCTACTAACACATCCGCAGATTTGCTAAAAGCACTGGATATTGGCCTGGAGGCATGCATGATTGGACTTAGACTTTAATGCTGCTTTTGAGTATCTAAATTATTAGGCTGTCATTTTTTAGTTAAGTAGCATGGGTGTTGGTGGATAATTTCCTAGTATTTTTATGCAATTAGTTTTTGGCCCCTTGTATTTCATACTTTACACACATGACGTGTATAGGTTTGGAAGTTAATCAAGTTTCCTACCTTATTTGTTGTTGTTCCATCCTTGAACATGAGACCAGCTGTTGATGAGTCTCTGAATAGAGATCTTGCTAAAATTAGTGCCTAGTGTAAGATGTGGAGCATAAAGTAAAATGCTTGTAAAACACAATTATATCATGTCCAGAACTCTTGATCCTCTACATGCCAAATTCTTCCCTGATAATGTTCCTTGAACAATATGTGAATCTTTGAAGATTCATGGGATTACTTTTGATAGTTTGTTCCGGTTGCCTTCTTGTGAAGGACTTGTTTTGGCAGATGTAATCGTTACCCTGAGTGCATGCCCTTGCTAACCTCAGACCGTGACGGGGCGCGAACCCTCGACCTGACGCCTCAAAGTCAGGGACGCTACAAGAACAAACAAACATACAAACAAAACAAATCCTCTTAACAGATTTGTCTTTGAAAATCTTACAAGACTGCTGTTAAGAGGAATTGTTTTAATTCTTATATATCCCAGAGTATTTCTCTCCAGTTTGGTCATAGGCTGTAGATTCTCATTGTCGATTATGGGATAAAATCTTACAAGCTTTTAAATTTCTTATTCCTTAATTAAGCACCCACCTGTGGGATAGACACACAGCTCACTTTGCCGTATAACATTTTTTACAACGTTAATCACCGTTTGCATTGGAGTCTACCCGGTTTATTCCATCGTACACGCATCGCCAGAAATGCAGCCAATGCCAATTGTGGATTTTCTTTTGCTAGATTTAATACCCATCAGATAATTTGCAGTATCTCTATTGACATAACTCTTGTAAATCTCGCATTGATATGATCTGTAGTTATCTCTGTTGTTGTTGTTAATGTTATTTACTTGTTCTCTTCTCAAATAACAGGAAGAAGAAGTGGCAAAAAAGAAACAGGAAGAGGATAAGAAAAAAGAAGACGAACGTAAGAGATTACAGGCAGAAGATCTGTTTGCTGCTCATGATTTTGATGTAAAAATTGACTTGGATGTTTCTATGCCAGGTAATGTATATGCATGTGTAATTTTATTGACATCACCTTATTTAAAGGAAAACATAACATATATAAGAGAACTTAGTACAAGATTTTATGGTTTGGGTAAAGACAAATCTTAATGCAGATCTGTATTAATATGATTATGGTTAACGTAATAGGAGGTGACAGAAAGTATTGTCTGAAGAGTTATGAGAGTGGAATAATGAGTCAGTAAGTGGACAGTTAGCTAATTCTCACTCCTCTGGTCAGTTTGAAGATGTATTACAATGGTTAGTGGAAGAATGCTTAGTAGGAGAAAGCTAAGCAATAGTGTGGAAGAGAGGAGCACATAAATTTGCAGAGAGAGGTATAATGCCTTCCTGTAGTAAGACAAGTAAGGCACAATGCCGCCCAGCTGCCTCAGTACGCTGTCACTTGCAGCCAAGCCTCCTGGTATTAAGTGGAATTGCACTAAATAAAACTTACTTCACAAAACCTGTGTTAGGTCTCAAATAAGGTCAAAAGTTTCCCCCAACTGTTATAGTATAATTGAGGTAGCAGGGCCGCAACACATCCTGTACTTTTCTTTTTCAAGAAAACAATTAATTCAGGAAGGGAATTAGTGCCATCCTCCTGATTCCCAGTCGATGAGTTGTTTGCTCCCCGCATAGAAAATGTGGATGCAGATAGATAGACTGGTAAAATATCTACAGAAACCTAAAGTTTAATTGTATTATACTTCTTTTTCAGCCACTGTTCCCCTGACACCACGAGGGAACCTAGGTGGAGCCACCAATGGTAATTCAGTAAACTCTGCACCTAGAAGATCTCTAAATTTAGAAGAATACAAGAAGAAGAAAGGTCTAATATGAGAAGTAGGAATGTAGCAATTTTTTTCCTGTTGAGGAAAGTGTTACTAGCAAACTTAATTGAAAAAATAACTAAAATAAGTATTATTAAATAAGTGACTCCAGATGATTGTCTCATCTACAGCTGTATGAAACTAATTACGAAACTGTAGACAGTTCGTTATAATTTACTGTATATAATCATATGTACATCGTTTTGCAACCTAACCATAATACTGTGTTTTTTAGCAAAATGTCAAATTTGTAAACAGTTGCAAGGTCTGTAAACTTTTTGACTGAAAATAGACAACTTCATTGTTCTTAACAAGTGTCTCAGAGTGGTGTGTGAGTGATTGTATGTACAAGAGATGTTACTCATGACAGCATAGTATTGTAAGCGAGATGTGTATATATACAAATATCAACATTGGCAAAAGTTAGTGGATTTGTAGTTTCTGATTAATACTTCATTCTAAACAGGCTGTTAAAAGTTAATTAGTGCTCACAGGATTGGTCTCATAAGACAATTTAAAGTACCATTGGAGTATTAAGATTGCTAACCCTATGGCTTTCAGCATCACAGCATTAAGAGATTCCTTAAATATGATGTCCAGCTCATAACTATCAGATCACTACTCTGGTGTTATATTCCTTCTGAGTGATGTAGTTAGAATTTTAGCTTTGATGTTAGTTTTAGTTCAACATCTCTCGTTATTACCTACTGTGACCCTCTTTAATACAAGTTTCCCGTCCCTCCTTTATTGATTTGCAGTACTATGAAGGAAAATCTAACAATTTATATCCTCATTGATCTGACCAAAGCTTAAAAATGTATTTGTTTTCAACATGATTCCTTATTCTGCCGAGGGCAGCAGGGTGGCCACAACTAAACTAAAATAGGAGTTGAAAAAATTATTTGGTCTAAGAAATTTATGCACTGTAAGCAATAACAGATTTATGTTTCTGTATCAAATTCTGGTGCTGCAGCAAAATATCCACATCCTTGGGATATTTCTGTTGAAGGTACTCTTGGATCTCTTCTCAGCGTAATATGATTTAGGCATTTAAAAGAAAACTATAAGTATATAATAATAAGCAGGCCCATTTAAACTAGAGACATTATAAAAAAGTATATTTTGGTAGGTTGTCTGCCTTTCTTACCAAATATAAAAATACAAACACTTTTTATGACTTCATCTTTAATTGAAAAGGTAAAAGTGAAATTATTATTTTTATCAAATACCAGTTAGTTTAGGTCGTTTAAACTCAAATATGACCTGACAATTCATAAGCTTTCAGATAACACTCTCGCTGTTTACATACCAGGACGAGCAAAGAATATTTCCCTCATCGGGCCAAGGCACCAAGAAAACAGTGAGAAAAAGAAAAAGCAACTTATTGACATTGCAAAAATAAGTTCATGATAAACAATAAGAAAAGGACAGGCTGAAGAGTAGTCAGTACAATGAAGACTTAAGTATATGACAGGTAGATGACAATAGATCAGCTTTTTTGAAGGAAGAAAGGTCACGAGAGTTTGGGAAGACAGAAGGAGGAAGAGACTGCCAGTGTCTGGAGTTGGAAGGAAACAAGCAATCACTGCACTGACCAATCCACTAGTACAAATCTCTTTGCAGTACTTGTGTGATGAGGCCACTTTGTGTGTGTTACATGGCCACACCAGCTGCAGAAGAATTAGTGCCGATAGAAAAGTGAAAGAGGCAATACATGGCCAACCGATTTCATCACTTCCTAGATACGTCAGAATTTGCATAAGTTCAATATCCTTAAAGAGAAGTGTCAGTGCTCTGCATATGACCTATTCCCAGTTTCATAAATTGTTTAAATCATGCCTGTGTTACTGTAATGTACTTAAACTTTACCACATGCGATTTGAATACATGTAAAAACATACAGTAATTGCTAGAACTTTTTCATGGAAAAGTGTTTTGAATGTTTATTTTTGTATTAACATTTTCCATTCATGTATGTTCAATATTGCGTTATTAAATATCGCATAAGATGCTGGACAACTGTATACAAACAAGTGTGTATATATATATATATATATATATATATATATATATATATATATATATATATATATATATATATATATATATATATATATATATATATATATATATATATATATATATATATATATATATATATATATATAATAAAATTATTGATTATTTTAAGAGGTAGGAATTAAACTTTAGCAGCACAAAATCACCTTCAGACATGTATATATATTAGGCCCAATTCATTTACCTGCTCATTTCATTTTTTATTTAATATTTTAGGTTATGTTAGCTTTAATTTTGATTACGTAGTTTTTGTATTTATTTTTTGTATTAACCCAATTCATTTCATAAATTTGTTAACTGATTACCCTGTTCAAGAAATAAACTGGGTGTGTATATATATATATATATATATATATATATATATATATATATATATATATATATATATATATATATATATATATATATATATATATATATATATATATATATATATATATATATATATATATATATATATATATATATATATATATATACACAGTGGTGACCCCAACCCACGAACTTAATCTGTTCTCAAAAACTATTCATGGGTTGGATTGCTCATTGGTTGGATTTATTCAATCAATCCATTCCTGGTCACAATAAATATTCATTTAAATTTTTTAGGCGCTAAAAAGAAGAAATATAATACAGGTGATATGTATTTCATCTGTAAAAGGAAAATTACATTAATAATAGAGAGGAATGCTACTCTACTAAAGTAAAACATGTCCATATTCAGGTATACAGTATACTAGTTGATACCCAGTATAAAATAGCTGAGTCCAACACTTGGAAAATGTTGTCACATTCTCCCACTAATAACAAATACAGTAGGAAAGAGTATATATTGTAGGAAAAAAAAAATAATGTAGGTAAGAAACAGACTGTATTTACCCTTGTGGATGATTGTTGCTGGCACATGTGGATGGAGGAGGGGAACTAATATTTGAAAGGAGAGTCCCCCAATATCACTAACACTTAACATTTTTGGGAGCCATAATGAGGGCTATATGAAAGGTAAAACAGTGAAAATACAGCAAGAACTACAAACTGATCACGAACAAACCACAGCACAGGCACCAATGTAGAACTGAAAGCGGGTGAATAGTACACGTGGTGACTTGGGCAACACATGCGTGTTTGGGTTGGGGTCAATATTTTGTTCGTGGGCACAGGCGTTTCTGGGTTGGGGTCACCACTGTGTATATATACACTCGACTCACTTTTACACCTTGCTATAATACGTGAAATTGGAATAACGCCTCCAAAAATTTATAGTAAAAAATACGGAAAAGCGAAAAAAATGGTTGTTTAGTAACTAAGCGACTTCCTCTGAGGCAGTTTCCCACCATGCTGCCATGTGCTTCAGTCACTCTTCACCCATTATTAACCCCAACAACAACCAGTGGTATGCTCTCCCCCTTTCTCCTCCCTCTCCTACCGCTAAAGTCTCCTCGTCCTTCTCCTACCGCCAACGTCATCTTTGTTTACGTTTGCAGATAAGGGTTCGTTAATTTTTTTTTGCTGTACATTATTTATTTGCAAATCTGTATACAGTATCTTTTATACTCTACACTATTTGCATGTTAATATAAATAACTACAGGTCTTTCTGCTTTGTTATGTACTTATAAAATATGTTTTACTTATCTTATATCTTTGGCATAGTGTGTTTATGTATGGTTGTGAAACGTATATATGCCTATTATCATTGTTTCTTATGGTAAATGACTGGTTAGATTACGCGAATTTTACATTACACGTCACTCCTGAGAACCTACCCGCGCGTTGTTCCAAGAGGTGAGTGTGTATATATATAGATATATATATATATATAAAATGTGTGTGTGTGTATGTATGTATGTATATAGGGGCTCCTGAACTTGCATCAGAGTTCCGTTCCTGAAAAGTGATGTAAACCAAATTTCAGTGTAATTTGTAACACTCCTCAATAAGCACCCTGCTAATGCAGTAGTAAAGTTTCTCCCTTTTCCATTCATTTTACTATCACAAATTTCACTTCTATGTTGATGGCTTTCCTTTTCTTGCCATCAAAAGAATATGCTTAATGCTTGGGAGACAATACAAGTCAAAAATGATTAAAAAAAATAAGCAAAATAATTTATGGGAGATGTGCTGCAAACACAAAACATTTTAACTTGAGGGCCTTGTAAGCCAAGGACCCACTATATATATATATATATATATATATATATATATATATATATATATATATATATATATATATATATATATATATATATCTTCATATTGTGTGCTTTATTTTTTATTACTGAAGCACACTTTAACTCTACCTAAAACAATTTAAATTTATGTGCCAACAGTGCAGTAGTTGCTGTAATTTATTTATTTAGGGAAAATTTTAATATTTTTCCACCACATATGTTCAAACTGCACTGCCAAACACTGTAATATGCGAATTTACAGTGTATATATATATATATATATATATATATATATATATATATATATATATATATATATATATATATATATATATATATATATATATATATAATGCAATGTATATACTCTGTGTAAGCATATATTAATTTTATTCTTTTGTGATGATCCTTTTTGGACAGTTCTTTTCATGTACATATTTTACATGTCATATTGACTGTTCTCATGAACAGTTTTTTTTAATAATGTCATGTTAAATGACTGTCTTTTGTTTTGAATGTTATCTGAGAGAATAATAGTAATAAACTGATATTAAACCTTTTACTATTTACAAATTTAATACTCAGCCATATTTAATATAAAATTCGCATTGTACAGATAATCCATTTATTATTTGAAAAAATTTAAACATTTTATCATTGCATCTTTTTGAAAACTAGGTTATAAATATCATTCCTTTGAAGAGAGGAATCATTTTCATACTTATCTGCGTAACTTAAGGCAGTGGCATTCACTTTGTGACAGACGGATTTTCCTACCCTATCTTCTCTTTTATTTTTAGATACCCATATTTCACTTTGTGAAAGGAGGATTTATACACTCTTCTTTTCTCTGATATTGAGCACCATCACTAAGTTTGTGACTGGTGTAAATTCTAACTGTATCTTCCTTTAAGGAGAAAGTCCAACTGGAATATCAGAAAAAAAAGTTAGAAAACATTAGAAAAACTTAAAAGAAAAACAACGAAATTCTGAAAATATTCCCCCCAAAACAATAATTCATCTGCTGTCTCACTTCCAAGTATTATAGCTGTATGTCAATTCTTTCTATGGAAAAAAAAAAAAAAAATATTCACCCCCACTCCTGTTTGTGCAGGTCATGCGTATTGCATAGTTCACATTTTCTGTTACATTTATATGATGATAAAGAAACCACGCAAATTTCCACAATGTTTATGCCTTTAACTAATAAATAATAGCACTCTTTATCACAGTAACATCACTGTGTTGTGTTGAGTTGACTGGACTAAGATCTCGGTAGACTCAGTGGTGGTTCAGGTCTCTTGGGAAGCAGTGCATGTTGCTTCTCTTTCTTGATTCATGCCAGCCTTCCTCGACCATTGAGAGACTTTTCATAAAATAGACCATCAAAGAAGACCCTAGCTTTACGGACAAAATGCCATGCTGCCCTTAGCTCCCACTACTCGTGACATGGTGAAGAAAATCAGCCAGGCCAAACAACACCACCACCATTGCCTGTCGCAGGAGCGTCAACTCAACCACGTCTTCACCACCATAGCCTTGAAGCTACAACACAGCAATGCACCAAGCCGTTTCAGTCTAAAATACACTCACCATCTGAGTGATAATGATAAGGTTGAGGTTATTATAAAGAGGCAGCTTCGTTAACTCTTATCGCACCTTTTCTAAAAGAGATGTCATCAAGATTTGGGGATTAAGCCTAGGTGCTCACATTAAGTTTGTGATAAGATTTTTCTGTCTTCTCTGTCAAATTTCATCTACTGACATTTGTGGGAATTAAATCACTATATATATATATATATATATATATATATATATATATATATATATATATATATTATATATATATATATATATATATATATATATATATATATATATATATATATATATATATATGTTTGCTATTGAAAAGAGTTCAATTTCTCAGGAAATACATTGTGCATCTTACCATTGGTGATTTTAAAAGAAAAGTATTAATGAATTAGATAGAGTATATGGGACTCCTTTCAAAAAGCATACCTTTATTTGAAAGTTTAAGATTATCTGTTTATATTAATGATGCTATGCGCATTACAAGCTGTGAATTTTTTTTTCTATCCTAGAGTATTACACATCATAGAAGAAGGAAATTTTAGCTACTGATTTTGGAAATATTCGGAAATTTTAAGTGCTTACTTTCTGTATGAGTGTACGTATGTATATGCAAAATGAAAAGCAAATTGAAGATATGTAGAAATGGATAGGTAGTAAACTATGTACATATATTTTTCAAATTGGTGAATGTTAATGAAGTAATTCTTTTCCAGTTATTTTTTATTTATTGCAGTCATGCATACTTACAGGGTAAAACCCTCATAATCTCTTAACTCATTCTCATTTAGTTTATAGGCATGTTGTAGAATACTGTGATCACTGGATTGTTACTTTTGAAAAGTGTTATCAATAAGAGCTTAGTATGAAAATATTGTAATAAATGGAGTACCTAATCTGGAGTTTGTATTTTTTTTTATTAATTTATACTTGTCTACCTCATGGAACCTTAATCCCTTTTAAAGTTTTGGATGCCTGAAGCCCTTAACACCAAGGGGTTCAAAACTATTTTTGGGTATCTACTGTTATGAAATTATGCCCACCTTCTAACGAGAGATAAGAAGTGAGAATAGCTGATATTATCTGATACCTTACTTTAGTTGTCAACTCGAGCAAAAAATAATTCAGGGGGGAGAGGTACTGCCCATCCACTCACCTATCCATTTAATTTATGCATGTGCCATAGCTAGTTCAAGGAAAATATATTTTTTTCTCCAAGGCCATAGCCATGCATCATTTATTTACTATAAGAATTAGATCGATAAATGGGGTGGAAAAAGCAGTAAATGCATGTGGTATGTTGTAAGAAGAAGGAAGAAAATGTCCAAAATACATCGGGATGGCTGGAAAGATTATGAAAGGATGATGTGATCCGTATGAGTTTTCTTGCTATACAAACTGTGATAGGTGGTTGCTGGAGTGGCCAATGTAAGATGAATTTGTGGGTTACAGTAATGTCTTGCCCCACAGCATATAAGCTATATCTTGCTTGTGCAATGTCACCAAGCAGTGTGCATAGAGAGGGAAGAATTGTGGTGACCCACCATCTCCAAAGTAGTGAGATGTGGGGGATGGGGGGTATTTTGTAGTGAATGGGTGCGATTTGATTTGGCCAAATCTTTGCAAAACCTTTCCACAGTGAACCATTGTGACAGAGTATTCCGCTTAAAGTCACCAGACTCATTATAGATGCCCTATTAGTTACCAATTGAACTTTTAACCTTGCTTTGCTTTTTTTATATTACTGAGAAAATGGCTATATATAGTTTAATATTCTTGTACATGAAGAAAGTAAAATATGCATTATCACAGTGCATTAATCTTCCTCTTTTCTCTGTTTTCTCTCATGTAGTACTGACGCATCCTCCGAATACATATTTAAATAATTTTTATATAATAAAATTGCTCTTGCTGATAAATTTTGGTATAAATTTGCTTGCTGATATGTCATTAGTTTGTCTAGATACAATTCAGTAGTTTTTGATATTTGAATATTAAGCATTCCTTTCTCCTAAAATTATTAAGAACTATGCCCGCAGATTGCGGATACCAAAAGTTAGTTTTTCCGTAATTTATTTTCTCGTTTCCTTTTTCTCCCTCTTGTGGCACCTAAATTACTGTCTCTCCCTTTTATCTCTGCCATGTTTGTCTACCAGAGACCACCACTATAGTAAACCCTCAAAATAAAATAGACGAGAATACTGCTCTTTGTCAACCTTACAGATTCGCCTAGGTCGAAGCTCACCCAGATTGCCGCGACATCAGGACTTGGCAACCACCCAACTAAGAGGCAACATCTCGCCTCGGCAGTCACGCTTACTCCAAGCTTTCACAACGTGGTTAAGCAATATTCAGGAGTGTCTTTGCAGGAATTCATCTGGCATAAAAGGTGAGAGACAGTGTATGGTAAAGCTTGTTGGGCAAGCAAACTGGGAATTCGAGAAACTTTGCATTTAACATTACTGGTCAAAGCATTACTGGCATAAAAGTATCCCTAACTAATTTTGCTTAGTTCCATTCCCATGCAAACAAACTTGTAGAGTACCTCTCTGGAATCTCATTTGCCAAATTTAATTCCCTGACATTGAAATAATCGCAGATATACATTGATAAGAAAGATTTTTCATGGCGAGTGTCCAGGGAAAAATTTTGCCCTCAGAAGATTGCTCATTGCCACGTGAAAAATCTCTCATTCCTCCTAACGAATTCTAATTTCATTTCACCCTTTGCTGTCATCGTAAATAAAACACAGTGTTTTATGCCAATACTTGTAAAGTATTTTACGCTATAAGTTACAAACAATTAATAAGTTGTTTTTACTCTTTTGGTAGCATAAACGTTTCTTGTCAACCGCAATTAAATTATTACATATCTATCCTGTAGATTCTTTATTTATTGTGAATAAAGCGTTTTACGCTAATGCTTGCAAATAATAATTTATTTATGCCCTCATGGTAGCATATATATTTCTTATTAACTTTTATTAAACGGATAAACAAAATTTTCATCCCCTAGATTTATATTTGAAAGCCATTATTTGTGTGCTCGCACCTTCAGTTTTCCCATTATTAACAGTGTGTCGTTTTTGTTTTTGCAATTGCAGTGTCCTCCATTCTACTCTGCCTCTGTGACAGAGGTGATCTCCTTCAAGTTGATGCCCAAGTCTTGGCAACCGTCTGTGGTATAGGGAATCAAAATCATTCTCACCACCTCCGGAATTCGAGGCTGCATTCCTTAAAATAAAATCTTATAATTTTGTTTATGCTTTCCATAAACAGAAACTGAGTCCCCTTAGTAAAATAAGAACTTCTCTCCTCACAATCATATTTCAAGAACTTCCTTTTCTCTTTGCTACTTCATCAGAAAGGACAATGAAAAACCTCCTAAGTGTTGTCTTTATCCACCTTTAGATTAAGGTTGTTTGTAGACTTAACAATACCTTTGTAAATGTTTTAATCATCTTCTTCATTGGCACACACTGTACACCCAAGCCTCGATTCAATGGACGGACCTCGATCTGTTAAGTTTGATTGTCTGTCGTTTTTAGCAGAGGGTCTTTAGCAGCAACATAAGACCATACGAGGAAAACTACACCATTACGTATCCATCTTTACACCTGAACTGATGGCAGTCATGCTTGCAGTTAAGGAAATTTTTACTTACCAAAACACTCAGAACATCAAGTATACAATTTATGTTGACTCCCAAAGTGTCTTGAAGATTTTCACAACTATATATACATCGCATCCTATTGTGACAGAAATCCACGAGTGATTGTACAGATCATCTGTAAGGAAAAAGTGCGTTGACTTTTGCTGGGTTCTCTCTCACGTAGGGATTGCTGGAAATGAAAAACCTGATATAGAGGCAAAAAGTGGTTCAAGGTCTCTCACCATCAAGGAGGGCTTGGAACCGATCCCTTTTATGGATATGTACAGTGATCCCCCCCTTATCGCGGTAGTTCGGTTCCGGGACCCGGCGCGAGACAGGAAAACCGCGAAGTAGGATCAGCCTATATGTACATAGATATTTTAATTTATTTTTACATTTACACTGCATAAAGCCTCCCTGTACTGTTAACAAACCACCCTTTACTTCATAAATAACAGCATGCAACGTAAATTTATATGAAAGTGATAGATAAAATTACGGTGAATGAAGTGGTAATTACATGACATACTCATGTACATAGGTATTTTACAATTAATTTTGCCAAAAAAAAAAGTGGTACAGTGAAAACGCGAACCAAGAAACGTGAGCCAGCGGGGATCACTGTACTACCATATTTGAGAGGCAATATTTAACATGATAATAAAGTTGGGAGTCCCCGGAAAATGATAACAATAAACTCAGAGAAATTAAAAAGGCAGTTCGTAGGTGGAAGACCTATCATCGAAAAAGAAAAGTTGAAACAGCACTCGCAAGACAACGCATTGGGCAGACTAACCTTATCCATGCAGATTTGATGGCTGGAGAACGTAATGGACTAGTATGTGAAAGATGCAATGCTCTACTAACAGTTAAACATGTCTTGCTAAACTGTAGAAAATACAGAACTACCAAACGTGAGTGCTTTGGTGCACAAAATTTTAATTTATCTCTGATGCTTGCAGAATCAGGTGTTTTCTTTTAATAAGATTATTAACTTTTTAGGTAAATGTGACCCTTTATCCAAAATACAGGTGACTAACTAAAACCAAACTTCATTTGGGCCTTTCTTTGCTTCCCTCTCCAATTTATTTTCCTTTCTTGGGGAAGAATGCCTTCAGGGTGATGATCCCCGTCTTCTCTTTGTTTTGATTTAATTCAATTCAGTGAGGGGACTAGAAATCCCCTCAATTATATTTTCTTCCCACAAAGACATTTTGCTTTGACTAAGCCACACTTCTTATAATAGGGAATATGGCTCTTGTATACAGAGACTTCATTCGTTGCCAAATAGTTTAATATTCTGAATTTACTTTGATGGAAAATTTCAGGTTATTTCCGTTTTATATTAGTTTTTAGAAGTAATAAGGGTACAAACATAAAACGACCAATATAGATATTTTGAGTAAGGAGTAAACATTGCTTTGATACCTTCTCACTGTCTAGAAAATGTAATAGATCCAAAGTATCAAGGTAGGTTTCTGACTCCCCAGCAACATACTGCAGAGCAGAATGTCATTCCATGGAAGAAGTGCACCATTACATAAAGGATGCTCCTAAGCAGTTTTTTACGGCAGTTATATCATTAGCCGGTGTTGCTAGGATTTTTCATCAAATGTACATTCGAAGATCAAGAATTTATTTGGTCAAGAAAAGGCATCAATGCTAATGACTTCATAGGCATTCCAACTCAGTATGTTTTAACATTTGCATTTTATTCAAATGCTGAGAACTGAGGAGTACATGTTTACTCCTGTATTTTGCATTCAAAGGTAAGGAAAGGGTATCAAACTTGGAGACTGTTCATAAGCATTTCTGCTGAGCACATTTTCAATATTAGTTGCTTTTGTTTTATAAAGGATGACAAATTTGAGAATTAAGTACGATTCAACAACTAGTTTTTTTTCCAAGAGAGAATCAAAGTTGGGGACTTTTCATAAGCATACTTTCCGTATTTTTTTTAGAGGATGAAATATTTTACAATAAGTATCTACTGTATTTACTAATGTTGTATTGTCCAATTTTTTAAATAAATATATTTTATTTATATTTATGAATATGCCTGATGCTTTTTCTCCCATAAATACAGTTGTCCCTCATGCTACGCTGTTAATTGGTTCCGCCACTTCCCATATGTCAGAAATTGCATATAGTCCAAATCATTAGATAACTGTTGTGTAATTATCATATAATGTTTTCACAACCCTCCTATATACTCTGAATTATGCCTAGATTACTGATCTTTACTTACACTTAGCCAATTACAATTTAAAACTCTAAAAACAGCACTGTAGGTGCTATAATGTAATATTTGTTGGGAAAAATTTAAGTATAATTATATTTTTTTTATATCTTCCAACAATGTATACTCATACATATCATAAGAATAGTAATAGTTATTTGGAAGTTTTGTGGTCAGTGGAGTAAAATAATCTGAGTGCTGATTTTAATTTATAAAAAAATATCCAATTTGACTTGAAAAAAATTTTTTTTTGCTTTCAAAAAACTTTTTTCCAATCACGCTATTGCCCCATAAGAAGGGGGAAAAAAGGTACCAGTCCTGCTATTGCCCCATAAGGAGAAGAAAAATAAGGTAGGAATTATGTGAATTACAGTATAAAAATTAATACACGTTAATCCAAAATGTCTTTTTAAAGATACTTTTGGATTCAAGCTATTTATAACCTTAAATCCAAATAAATCCTGAATATCCATGATATATCTTTATAAGGAGAAAATTATTTTGACAATGTTTTTGTCAAAATATGATGACCTTGGTATCATGGAGTGCTTTTAATTGTGGGCACTTTAGAAAGAAAAGAGCTTTGCCCGTTGCATTCTTCAATTTGTTCTTATGAATCATGGGAAAGAAATCCGACTCCATGACAATTTGTTGATTATTGTATCAAGCAAAGTTACACGTATTATAAACTTTCAGAGTGCCAGTACTGTCTGAATGTTGATGGCACCTTTAACAAGCTTAATTCTTAGATACTCCTCTGATTTAAGAAGTGTTTGTGAGACTACATATGCTGAAATATGTAGTAAAGTTAGCAAGTAACATCACAATTTTAAAACTTATACAGAACTTTCATGGTGTTGGATATAAAGATAATAAATTATTCTATATCTGGGTATGATTTATTATAAAAAAAAAAAAGTATTGATAGGGAGGCGTTTGTAAAAAGCCATGAAAAATTACATAAATTTACATATTTTTCCAATGCCGGACAAAGTTTTATTTTACATTTAGCAGAAAAATGGCAGTAAGTGATATGATCTCTCCTTCCAGAGCCAACTGCATATGCAAAGTGAAGAATACCCTGTATATATATATATATATATATATATATATATATATATATATATATATATATATATATATATATATATATATATATATATATATATATATATATATATATATATATATATATGGTCTCTCAACTTACAACGGCCCAACTTTATGACCAAGACCAGTACAGAGAATATTCAGTGATTTTCTGGCCATAATGAAAACAAAGATGGGTTAATTAGAAATCTAAAATACAGCAAAATATAATAATAATAATGACATTACAGTAATTCAATATTATTAACATTTTGTTATAAATAATAATAAGTAAAAGAATACATATGACATGGATGTGAGTCTGTGTGTTTACTTCCTAATTCTGAATTATTGTTATAAATAATAATAAGTAAAACAATACATATGATATAGATGTGAGTCTGCGTGTTTATTACCTAATTATGTACATGGAAAAGAGCAGTATGCAGATAACTCCCTGTCTCCTGATTGATTTAAGTTTTTAGTCATTGGCATTTATCATATATATCCTTAAAAATAGGAATATGGATTTATAGCATTTACTGTTTTGTCGCTTAGCAAATTCAAATTATTAATTATTTTAACACTAAGAATGGTACTTAAAATCTTGCAAATAGGTTTTCTTGTAAAGTTTCAGACTATGACCTCTAGGTCTAGAACCTCCAATATCGAAACATGGCTTACTGTTCATTCTCAAAACCATGAAGGAATTTAAAACCGGTACTAAATACTATATATATATATATATATATATATATATATATATATATATATATATATATATATATATATATATATATATATATATATATATATATATATATATATATATTATATATATATATATATATATATATATAGCGGTGACCCCAACCCACGAACAAAATTTTGAACAAATTTTGACCCCAACCCACAAACAAAATCTTACCCACGAACACATGTGTTGGCCAAGCCACCACGTTTCCCACTCGCCTGCTCTCAGTTCTGCATTGGTGCCCGCGCAGTATGGTTTGTTTATGATCTGTTCATAGTTCTTGCTTTATTTTCCATTGTTTTACCATTCATATAGCCCTTACTATGGCTCATAAGAAAGTTAAAATTGTTTGTGATATTGGGGGACTCTCCTTCCAAAAATTAGTCCACCTCCTCCTCCACCACCATCCATGTATGCCAGCAACAATCATGCACAAAGGTGAATACAGTACTGTTTCTTACCTACATTACTGTTTTTTACCTACATTATGTACTCTTTCCTACTGTATATGTTATTAGTGGGAGAATGTAACAACTTTTTCTAAGTGTTGGACTATTTTATACTGGGTGTCAACTAGTGTACTGTATACCTGAATATGTACATGTTTTACTTTAAGAGTAGAATTCCTTTCTATTATTGATGCAATTTTCCTTCTACAGAAGAAATACAATTAACCTGTATTATATTGCATGTTGTTAGAGCTAAGAAAATTTTTAAATGAATATTTATTGTGACCAGGAACGGATTAATTGAATTTACATGCTTTTCAATGGGAAAAATAAATCCAACACAAGATCAGTTTTTGGAAACAGTTTAAGTTCGTGGGTTGGGGTCACCAGTATATTATATGCACCTTGTTCCTTTCATACGCGATTTTTTTATCTGCGAAATTGCAATAACGCCCCCAAAAAATAATAGTAAAAAGCTCGGAATTCGCGAACAAAAAAAAAAAAAAAAAAATTGAAAAAATTAGAAAATAAAAAAATATTAAGATTATTGTGACACCAGGATGGACCAAAAAATTATAAAATAAAACAGCCTTTATCAGGCCGTAAAGAGAAACAGATGGAGAGTGTAATGACCTGTCAGATGTGAAGGGATTATAAAAGATGTGTAATAAATATCCAGCTCTCTGCTGGGTTTTAATATACCTCTGCATTACTTTCATGATGTCTATTCCAAAAATTCTCCTTAGATCTTATTATTATTATTATTTTTAATAATTTTCCTTTGATGATGATTGTGGAGATTATTATTATTATTATTTTTATTAATATTATTATTATTACGAATTTTAATTAAACCATTATTTTTACAATAAATAATGTAGTTTTGGTTGAATGAACAAGAGTTAATTAAAGATCTCTCTCTCTCTCTCCAACATTCTATTCTACCCAATAGGGTGGGTGTATATATATAATGTATAATGATGATATTCTTTTCTTATCGTAATCCTCTTTGTACTGGTGGAAGAAGCCTCTGCGGGCGCTTATTTACTATATTAAAAAAAATATTAATATAGTAAATAAGCGCCCGCAGAGGCTTCTTCCACCAGTACAAAGAGGATTACAATGAGAAAAGATCATCATCATTATACATTATATATACACCCACCCAACCTCTGTCATATGTCTATCTAATCTACATTTGAAGGTGTCTAAGGTATTGGCATTTATTATCCTACTAGGAAAACTCTACGGTATTACCAAGCCAATTTTCATCAATTTCCCTTCTGAACCTAAATTTATCAAGATTAAATCCATTACCCATTACGAGTTCTGGTTTGATCATGAATTTTTAAAACTTTATTAATATCACCCTTGTTAATCCCTTTAAACCATTTATACACCTCAATCATATCCCCCCTAACTCTGTGCCTCTCTAGAGAATGTAGATTAAGTTTTTTAATGTCATGGTAGATTTAGGCATTGCATAATTAATTTTTTTTTTCGTATTTTAGTCTTGCTTTGGTTATTTATAATTCTTACTTTATCTTTGTATACATTTGCAGATAGAGGTTCGTTCTCCTGCATCCTCCTCCCCTTCTACCACATAAGTTACTTGCTCACTGCCACCATGCATGTCCCAGTGTACTGTATAACTGTTGCCTACTGCATAATAAAGTATAGTAATGTATGTTAATTTCTAGCTGTAAAGTGAATATCAATATCTTTTGTATACTCTTAAAAATAGATACAGGGCTTTCTGCTTTGCTATGTAGTAATAAAATATGTTTTTTATTTATCTTATATCTTTGGCATGGTGTGTCTATGTAAGGTTTGGAACGTATCTATGCCCTTTATCATTGTTTCCTATGGAAATTAACTCGTTTTTTCACGCGATTTTCCATTTACCCGACACTTCTGAGAACCTATCTAGGCGTTATTCTGAGAACTAGGTATATATATATATATATATATATATATATATATATATATATATATATATATATATATATATATATATATATATATTAATTTATTCTATATACAGTAATCCCTCGTTTATCGCGGGGGTTCGGTTCCGTGACCGTTCATGATTTAATTAAAAAAATTTAATTAAAAATTTAATTTAAAAAAATATATTTTTTTTAAAGATGATTATGACACCAGGACACCCCAAAAAGGATAAAATAAAACAGCCTTTATCAGGCTGTAAAGAGAAACAGAGATGGAGAGTGTAATGACCTGTCAGATGTGAAGGGATTATAAAACATGTGAAATGAATATCCAGCTCTCTGCTGGGTTTTAATATACCTCTGCATTACTTTCATGATGTCTATTCCAAAAATTCTTCTTAGATTTTATTATTATTATTATTATTATTATTATTATTACGAATTTGTAATTAAACATTATTTTTACAATAAATAATGTAGTTTTGGTTGAATGAACAAGAGTTAATTAAAGGTCTCTCTCTCTTTCTCTCCAACATTCTATTCTTCCCAGCCCCCCACACTCTCTTTGTCCCAGCCAACTAGGGAGGACCACTGTACACAGTTATTAGAGTAAATAAACCAACAGATGTACAAACAATAATGAGCCCTTAATAATAATGATGATAATCTCCACAATCATCATCAAAGGAAAATTATTGTTGCCAATAATAATAATAAGATCTAAAGAGAATTATTGGAATAGACATCATGAAAGTAATGCAGAGGTATATTAAAACCCAGCAGAGAGCTGGATATTCATTACACATCTTTTATAATCCCTTCACATCTGACAGGTCATTACACTATCCATCTCCGTTTCTCTTTACAGCCTGATAAAGGCTGTTTTATTTTATCATTTTTGGCCCATCCTGGTGTCACAATAATCTTTATTTTTTTTTTTTTTTTTTTTTTTTAATCCGGAATACAGTGAATCTGTGATAGGTGAACCGCAAAATAGCTAGGAATTACTGTATATATATATATATATATATATATATATATATATATATATATATATATATATATATATATATATATATATATATATATATATATATATATATATACACTCTATTCTTTTTGTTAAAATATTAAGATTTCTTAGAATGTTTATGAATAGGTTAATTGGTGCTATAATAGTCTAAAGAAGTAAAAGAACAAAAATATACTACAGTAAACTACAAAAAAAAAAAGTAAAAATAAAAAAAAAACTATAAATCATGCTTCAAGAAATAAAAGCATAACAAAAAGCTATTAAAATATACTATGAGCTACAGAAAGTCACTCAAAGAGTGTGTTACATGGAATTTATACTCAATATTAGCTGATAGGCATTTGTAGCTCAACTTTGAAGCAGTACTATCTCTGAACTGTAATCCACTATGATCGATTATATGCCTGATACCTATATATAATGCTAGGTGAACACAGGCAATTGGGAGTAGAGAAACTTGCCCAAATGTTTACACGAGATCTCTCTATTGTGTCGAGCATCCTAAATCTATTAAATTATGAAACAAGAAATAAAAATAAATATAAATTCATGAATCATGTGTAATAAAAATTATAACAAAAGCACTTTTAAGTAAATTGACCTAGTCTAACAATGTGCACATGTACATTTGTACATATATGTAAAGACTAACTGCACTGTATTACTATTATAATAATGATAATTATTATAATTAATATTGTATTAATATTTTTGTTCTCTTATTATCATTACGGAGGAGGAATATTAATGGAAAATTCAGACAACTATCAGTATAACTGAAAAAACAACACCTATGGCCCCAAGCAGAATAAAAAGGAAAGGAAGAAGTAGTGGGTGGGAGATAAGGGGTGAGAGGTAAAAGTATGCCTATCTATGATAATCTTCTCATAGACAGTTCTAATGAGAATTTTACATGCTTTTAATAACTTCCTTTTTATGATCATCCTTCACCTTTTTGCCTCGCAAAGGAATGTGTCCAGACATTCAGTTAATTATCTAACCTGCCAATGTCAGTCATAAAGTCAAAAGAGTCGTAAGCCATAAACCATTTCTAAATATATATGAATCGACTTACAAACGAGCTTACACAACAGATCGGTCAAAGCCAGCAGGAGAAGAGACAAAGTGTATATATATATATATATATATATATATATATATATATATATATATATATATATTATATATATATATATATATATATATATATATGAATCATTCTTTACCCCGACCGGGACTCGAACCTAGGGCTTATGATTACTAAGTCAAGGCGCTACCACTACACCAAAGAAGGTTAAAAGGAATCCAACCTTATAGCTTATATCTGCTATACTTAGGAATGAACGCATTCTAACTGAATGCCACTATGTTCATATTACAGATTCCCCAACCTCACTCGTGGCTTCATTTTAGCATTTAATTCAATTCCCAATCTCATTCGGGCCATGAAATTACCAAATAAGCACATTACATATGTGAAAACATGAGTCATCCTTTACCCCGACCGGGACTCGAACCTAGGGCTTATGATTACTAAGTCAAGGCGCTATCACTACACCACAGAAGGTTAAAAGGAATCCAACCTTATATCTGCTATACTTAGGAATGAACGCATTCTAACTGAATGCCACTATGTTCATATTACAGATTCCCCAACCTCACTCGTGGCTTCATTTTAGCATTTAATTCCCAATCTTATTCGGGCCATGAAATTACCAAATAACCACATTACATATATATATATATATATATATATATATATATATATATATATATATATATATATATATATATATATATATATATATATATATATATAGTCTCGTCTCCTGCTGGTTTTGACCGATCTATTGTGTCATCTCGTTTGTAAGTCAATTCATTATATCAATGGAAAAATGGTAAATAGGGCCTGCAATGAAGTAAACATGAGTGGTATATCATCTTCAAGTTATATTGTTGGGTCTTTCTTAAAATTTATAGCGCACATATATTCCTTTCTTATTGCTATACCCTATTTGTAAATATTTTCCTTGAAAAATAACGGTAAACAGTAATAAAAAATTAAAAATATATTACATTGTACGTTACCCCTGGTCTTAATTCCCGAATTCTCTATTTGCTCTCTCTCTCTCTCTATCACTTACTGAATCTTTATTTCATGGTTAACTTCAATAGGTTTTCGTTATTAATTTTATTTCTTTACTCTTGATTTATAAGTAAACAAATTTTGAATATATTTCTGTATCATTATCATTATTATTTTCATTATTACTTTTCTTATTACCATTATTACCCAATACTATATTATTATTATTGTCTCCTACAACGATTTCAACTATGTATTGGCTGATCATACAAGGCTATCACACTCGCTCATGCACACACACACATACAGACACACCATTATCATATGTATTATTATAACAACAATAATATTGTAGCATATAATTATGATTATTATTACTGCATTATCATTATATTTTATACTATATTGTATTTTTCTACTTTATCCAGTTATGTTTCGTGATTGCCTCCAAATCAGTATATACAGTATTCCTAGTCCCTGTCGTCATTCCAAATTCGAGTCATCATAAGTGAACCACACTGTAAGTCAGATATATATATATATATATATATATATATATATATATATATATATATATATATATATATATATATATATATATATATATATATATATATATATATATATATATATATACTCTAAAATTTACCCAAGTACTATACAATACTATAGAGAAGCTGGGTTTACACCTGAGAATAATTTTCAGGCAATTAAAAGCATGTTTTTTGGTACACTTACTTAATACAGTCATATATCTATACATGGTATATGGGCATAAGGTAACCAGCAATGCAAGTGAGATACAATCAAAATAAAATGTTAAATAACAAGGATTGATCTAAGTTATAACCTAATTTAGTCATTAATATGTTCCACTAAAAATGAACCTTACACAAAAAGGTTTTGGGAGTGTTTTTAAAGGGGCAGTATAAAACTGTAATGGCAAGTGATGAGACTGGATGAGACTACATAGCACTCAGTATCACCAATAATAAAAAATAAGCAATGGCAAGTAACTTAATACTATACTTTTCTATAACAGCAACTTGAAATTTCAAGGGACACCAGAGAAAAAATTTACATGCTGTGTGTATGGATGTGTTAGTGGTGAGTATATGCATGTTTAAAGTCATTAAATACAAGTATGGAGAAATGCAGTAATTACCAAAAGAAATCTTATCTGTGCTAAAGCAAAGAGATAATACAAGGAGAAAACAATGGTCATCTAAACGTTTATCTTTTAAGAAAATGCATCTAAATACTTTTGATAAATACTCTCGTTAGGAAGCAGAAACTCTCCTAATGCAGTTTCCACTTAATATTATGGATGACAAGGGTGATATTCTTGGAAGACATTAAAGATATGCTCTATTGTGATTCAAAACAAAGTGGATAATATTAAGAACATGACTTACAAAGAAGTACTACTAAGCTCAAAGACTAAAAATGGCCACCATTTGCGGACAAGTCTGTGCTATAACTTGTGAGAGGATTCCTAAATTAAGCTGAAAAACACTACATCCTCAAGAGTCATTCTTCTATGCACGATTCCTTGGAACCACAAAAGAAAAAGTTGTCATACACTCTGCTTAAATCACAATATGAAAAAACAAACTGATTTTATTGGAAAAAGTTCTTTCTACTAGCATACGGGCGATATAACATAACCTCCAGCTATCAATGTTACATAATGAAAATATGATACTATTTCACGATGAAAGAGAGATCATTTCTGAATAATTTGTATTTAGTATGATGGAAAGTAATTCTCAAGTACACGCTGAATATGGTATTTTATTTATCTTTAAATAGATAGTAAGTGAAATCTTCACCGACTGGCACAATCCATTATTTGGAAGTTAATTGCAGAGAAATATTACTTTATACAAATCTTGCTGAAACCATTGGTTACATGCTTGCACACTGCATTTCATATAGACAAATACTGTACAGGTATGTTCTTTCTGCAATTATAAGAGAAAAAGAGATAAATCAAGGGCTCTTCATTAACTAGTAAGGAACAAAACTGAAAAGACGATGTAGCTTCTCAACACTATCATCACAGTGCATATAAAGCTTCATAGATACCATTACAAGCAACTCACATGCCTATTACCAACAAGGTGAAAGCCAGGGGCACTCGACAAAAAGTTAAGTGCACTGATATCAAGCTTCATATGATTCAACATCGTCATTAAGGGAAAAGAAGTTCAGAATATACTACACATACACACACGTCCATTCAACGTATGGTGCAACAGCTTAAAGAAGCTCCAAACCAGTAGCATCTAAACAATGGAACTAAAAATCTGTGAAAGGTGGAACTGCTCAACACACCAATGCAAAACGACTGTATGGAAATGATTTACATTGAAACTGCAGGCCCTTTAGAGGTTTACTAAAGTTAACTATACATAGTCATACCTCTCTCATTACAGCATACAAAGGGTTTGGAACTTCATCATATCATATCAGTGTCTCATTCTTATTGCCTGGGGTTAACGATGATTTCATTACATGCACTCTCAAAGAAGCAAAACCCACATTACAACAAAATATTTCTAAGATGATACAAGAAATGGGAATCCTGTGGCCCAGCTGCCTAACATGTAAGCTTTTAAAAATTCTAGGTAAAATAAAGTACAATAACATTGTATCAAATCAAGTATACAATACTCAATATTAAAAATACTGTCTTATATCAAAAGGTAGAAGACATTACAGTCAAGGAAAGAGCTTCACCTTGCATTACAGTCTTTTCTTTAGAAACAAATATGAATGCCCATGGTACCATAACAAGTAGGAATATCTGTATAATATTCAAAGAGTAACAAGAAGACCAATATTGTTAAAGAAAGGCCAAAGACTAACATAACTAGATGACAATTATGGTTCTAAAGGTAACCTGTAAGCTCCCTTAGAGTAAATCTTACACAATATAAAGAGCTACAAGTTATAAAAAAATGACAGAAGCAAACACTGCACAAATGACATTGTGTTTACTGATTATATAAGAGTTTGAGACTGTGTAGATAATATATATATATATATATATATATATATATATATATATATATATATATATATATATATATATATATATATATATATATATATATATATATATATATATATATATATATATATATATATATATATATATAACACTGAACTGTTAACATACAGTCTAAAATGGTAAGAAAAGCCCATAAAATAAAACAACGAATATATATATATATATATATATATATATATATATATATATATATATATATATATATATATATATATATATATATATATATATATATATATATATATATATATATACAGTGTTACCCCACTGTATCGCGCTTCTTGGTTCACGGTCTCACTCTATCGCGGTTTTATTTTGGATAAATTATTATTTTATTTTATGGGTATACGCAAAACTATTAAAATATTGAAAAAAACATTTTCAGTATTTTAATTTTTTTTTTAAATTTACGTTGCGTGCTGTTATTTATAATGTAAAGGGTGTTTTTTTAACAGTGCAGGGAGGGTTTATACAGTACGTAAATGAAAAAATAATTGTAAATTTTTCTATCACTTTCATAAAAATTTACTTTGCTTGCTGTTATTTATATCACTTTCATAAAAATTTACTTTGCTTGCTGTTATTTATAATGTAAAGGGTGTTTTTTTAACAGTGCAGGGAGGGTTTATACAGTGCAAACGTAAAAATATATTAAAATATCTATGTACATATAGGCGGATCCTACTTCGCGGATTTCCTGGTTCGCGGTGGGTCCCAGAACCGAACTACCGCGATAAGTGAGGCAACACTGTATATATATATATATATATATATATATATATATATATATATATATATATATATATATATATATATATATATATATATATATATATATATATATATATATATATATATATATGAATCATTTTTTTACCCCGACCGGAACTTGAACCTAGGACTTATGATTACTAAGTCAAGGCGCTACCACTACACCACAGAAGGTAAAAGGAATCCAACCTTACAGCTTATATCTGCTATACTTAGGAATGAACGCATTCTATCTGAATGCCACTATGTTCATATTACAGATTCCCCAACCTCACTCGTGGCTTCATTCTAGCATATAAATCAATTCCCAATCTCATTCGGGCCATGAAATAACCAAATAAGCACATTACATATGTGAAAACATGAATCATTTTTACCCCGACCGAGACTTGAACCTAGCACTTATGATTACTAAGTCAAGGCGCTACCACTACACCACAGAAGTGGTAGCGCCTTGACATAGTAATCATAAGTCCTAGGTTCAAGTCCCGATCGGGGTAAAAAATTATTCATGTTTTCACATATGTAATGTGCTTATTTGGTTATTTCATGGCCCGAATGAAATTGGGAATTGAATTAAATGCTAAAATGAAGCCATGAGTGAGGTTGGGGAATCTGCAATATGAACATAGTGGCATTCAGATAGAATGCGTTCATTCCTAAGTATAGCAGATATAAGCTATAAGGTTGGATTCCTTTTACCTTCTGTGGTGTAGTGGTAGCGCCTTGACTTAGTAATTATAAGTCCTAGGTTCAAGTCCCGGTCGGGGTAAAAAATTATTCATGTTTTAACATATGTAATGTGCTTATTTGGATATATATATATATATATATATATATATATATATATATATATATATATATATATATATATATATATATATATATATATATATATATATATATATATATATATATATATATATATATATATATATATTTTCGTTGTTTCCTTTAATGAGAGGAGTGGTTGAGGTGAGTCTGGATTGTGGTGAATGCGAGTTTCCTGGCTCGGCCACCCCCCCTTACAAGGGGGAAAAGATATAAATATAAATATATATATATATATATATATATATATATATATATATATATATATATATATATATATATATATATATATATATATATATATATGGTAGGAAAAGCCCATTAAATAAAACAACGAAAATATCATATATATATATATATATATATATATATATATATATATATATATATATATATATATATATATATATATATATATATATATATATATATATATATACAGTAATCCCTCATTTTTCGCGGGGGTTCGGATCCGGGACCAGCCGCGATAGGTGAATTTCCGCAAAGTAGGAACACCTAAAAAAAAAAAAAAAATTTAAGATGATTATGACATCAGGACAGGCCAAAAATTATAAATTAAAACGGCCTTTATCAGGCTGTAAAGAGAAACAGAGATAGAGAGTGTAATGACCTGTCAGATGTGAAGGGATTATAAAAGATGTGTAATGATTATCCAGCTCTCTGCTGGGTTTACTATACCTCTGCATTACTTTCATGATGTCTATTCCAAAAATTCTCCTTAGATCTTATTATTATCATTATTATTATTATTATTATTATGTCGTATGACTTCCGTCATACTGAAGCCAGAATCTGAAACTTGTAACAAATCTTGAGGGGTAACGGTTGGTCGAGGGCACAGATATTTTATTACATGCACCCCCAAGAGGCCTACAGGATAAGGGACCCTCGGTCCTCGAAAACACCACAAGGCGTGAAGAGAAACATGTGAGGCTAGAAGTCAAGGGTGAAATGGAACACTCTCCCAATTGTTTTCTGCGGTACAGCCAATGTTTGTAGAAAGTGTCAAGGAGATATATGACCGGACCCATGAGACTTGGCATCCGACATGGAGTGCCTGAGGAGGGTGGGAAAGGCCAAGAAGTCAGCCAATTCCTAAACCACAAGAAACACAAACATTTAACCCGTACGTATGTACATGCCCTGGAGAGTTACCCAATAGCCACGCTCTGACCTGGAACTTTTCCGTTCTATAGGTTTGTTGAAACAGCTCCACCCCAAAATAGGGAAAACTCCACTTCGAACCTGGCGTTGATTTGCAGGACTAGATGTCACTCGAGTTCATTGGCAGGATTGGATGTCAAGCCACGCCCTGCCCCGGGGGTATTTCAAGAACCACCCAGGGCAGACACAGTTAGTTAGAACTTTGCCAGGGGTACGAATAGATCAGAGATTGTGATAATCATAGGGTGGGGGCATTGAGGCGTCGAATATGTTGTACTCTAGAATAAATTAAGATAAAGGAATCACTGCTTGTCCATTCTTACCTTGTACCCGTCTGGTACTAATAATTATAACATAGTAATTTAACATTACGTCAGTGGTGACAAACGGTGAGATAACCCAGTCATCTTACAAAGTGTGAATTCAAATGGAAGTCCAAAATTCATACGACAACTTGGTGGCAGCGCAGTACGGATCATCACGCCTGGAAAACATAGGAAGAGACTCTCATAACAGAAGAAACCAGTGCGAAGAAAAGAAAATAAGAATGGCAAACGCAGAAATCCAACATCTCCCAATTCAAGAAATGAGTGACGAGGCCAAACACCGGAGAATTCTCGAACTGGAGGAGCACGTGCGGCACCTACAAACTCCTGCCGACGCCGCTCCGTCGAGAAGGAACTTGGTCGACGCCGACAGAGAAACCGACGCCTCAAACATCGACGAACAGCCTGCTGCTCCGAGCCCCGTGGTGACACAGGGAACGCAGCAGGACAAGCCCCCACCCCGTGCCCTGGTTGTAAAGACACCTCGAGTCAAAAATTCATCTTTATACCTCGATGGCGCAAATGTAAAAGACCTCGAATGTCCGTCCATTATTCCCGCGACCGACTTCCTGAAATACTTGGGTCCGCGGATGAGAAGTGACGAGTGGTCAAAAAGAGATTATGAAACTTTTAAGGAACTATTCCTAAGATATTTCTTAGTAAGCCGAAGTGTGACCGGAGCATTGAGTGAAAATGCCCATTACAAGAAATATAAGTTGCCAGATCCGACCAAGAAGACGGCGATTCGTCGATTTTACTCGAGAGAAGCAAAACCCCCTCCTTCCTTGCCTTCTGCCGAGAAGTTCTTCAGGACCACCTCCTTAAAATAGCTAAGTACTTGTGATCTGTATCCAGTGAGTAATGGGACAATTATTAAAAGAAATTGAGGTCGGTGGACGCCGCCATTTTATCTTGTAGTTATGCTTTGACTCAGCCAACCCGCCTATGAGGGGTGTGGCGCCTAATAAGTAGATAAAAGTAGAATTTCTGTACCCATTACTAACATAGATAATTTGTACTAATAGCTATAAGCAGTAATAAACTCCGTTTTTTGTTATAAGTTGAGTAATGTAAAGAAATTGCGTTGGAAGTGTGTTCCATTTATTTGTAGTAATGCCTAAATTGAATTTTAAGAACGCGAATGTATTGATTTTAATTGACAAATTTAATATACGTGCAATCACTATTACAGTATATTAATTTCTTAAGCGTAAGAAGTATAGTGAGTAATATACTTGAGTCTGTTTTTAAGGTTTTCCTAGACCACGTGTGATTTCCGAGAAAGGAATGCGGAAGTGACCATTCGATCTCCCAACCTCGTTATTATGAATATGTAGTAATTGTACTGATCTTTGATATTTAATGTACGTGTAAAATCATTTTTTTATTAATTTCTTAAAGCGTAAGAAATCGAGTTAAGATTGCGCCTGTTTTCAAGGTTCTTTCTTTTTTTGTTTGTTTTTTCTCCGCGGGAGTAATGTTTTAGCGAAAGAAAGACATAAATGACAGATTGTTCTTTTAATGTTGTTATGATGAAGAAATTAATATTACGATACGTGTGTGGCATGTTGTTTTGAAGAGTAAGAAATTTTCGTGATATTATTTAGAGATGAGTTTTTTTATTTCGCGCTATGCAGGTGAAAGTAAGAGTAAATTAGAGGAATTTGTGCTGTCCTAGAATAGGGAAGGTTTTTCAGTGTCACCCAAACGTAGCTTCAAGGGAGTAGAATGTTTGTTTGTTCGTTAGAATGGGACCTAGGACTGGTGAGGCAGTCTGTGACCGTGCGGCCCAACCGAGATTTCACCCTTACTCTTCTTCAGAGAGATCGGGAAAGGGAAACCAACGTTGTAAATTAAAGGGAATTTTACAGAAAGGGGACGATTGTTTTGTAAGTGATGCAGCGAGTGAGGCAGAGAATGAGTATGAATGACTGGGGGTATAATGGGGGGTTGCTCTAGGGGGTGAAATCGCGGAAAGCACCGTTAGGAAGCATGATTGGGGGAGTCTCTGCGAGGGTCGTTCCCCTGCTCCGCCAGGTTCTTCTGCATGCCATATCAGAGTATATTTATGGGAGGTGATGCGCTGTTGCAATACCTAGTGAGGGATATTTTTGAGAAAGTGATTCTCCACCTGCCCAGATATGGTTGAGATGCCAAGTTTGTTTTATTTTTGTTTTGTCCCCTACTCCGCCAATGAGATTATTATTCGATTTCCGAGAGAGTTCCAAGATAGATATTACGTGATAAAGGACGTGAATCTATGAATGATACTTTATTTTCTTTGCTAGCTGCAGTATATACATTATTTGTCTGAAGAGATATGTTAGATTGATAAAATAAAACTTTGCGAGTTTTAGCCATGATAATGTTTATCAAAATTATTTCAGCTTGGTCATAAAGAAAGAGTGAGAGCTGACACGAAATGACAACAAGAATGTTGCACAGCCGTTTCCCGTATTTGAGAGAGCAGAAGTTGATCCAGAAGCCAAAAGCACAGGGGAGAAAACAGCGCCCACATGCGCACCCCCGTAAAAGCAAACAGAGAGAACAGTTATATGTTGAACTTCTCCCTGTTCTGGAGGAAATTCTGTTGTTTAGTAATTTAAATAAGTTAAATTCGAGATAGTAAAGGAGAATATATATATTTTCTGTTTGAATTGTTCATGTACAACTCCTTACGAGATTTTGAAACTTAAGCAAAATGCATTCTTTACTGTTGCTAATGAAATATACTTTTTGTTTTTATTATTGCATACACAGAGATAGACTTTATATTCGTTGATACCCGTTTTTGTTATATAGTTCTTTTTGTATTGAAGAAATCTTTAAAATCTTACTTAAAGAGTTTTGAAAAGATTATCTAGAGATAACTATGGTTAATCCCTATCATTTTCATGAATTTTAGATTACAATTGAGCTAATCAAGATAATTGAGATTATTAGAGATTATCTGCTGAGTTTTAAATTTAAAATTAATGATATTTAAGTCATTATAAGACGTCTGTTAAGAAAAAGATATTTGTACTTTTGTTGATAGTAGTAGAGATATTGTCACATATGATTTTAATCTTTTGCTTTAATTTCATCAGTGTGTGTGCGCTCCGACTCAACCCTCTGATTTTTAGCAAGAAAAGGATTGTCATTATAGACGAGGATGTGTATGCTGTTACAGTAAAGTCCTTAGCAATATTAAACAGAAAGGAATGGATTTATGCTTCGACATATCTGCAGTTGTACACTAAGTTCTTTTTGCTTTTGTTTTTGTTAATGGGGAATAAGAATAGCCCTTTGCCAATAAACGTGAAACTCTATCGATAGTCATTCCTCACGTTTGTTCACTTTCATTTGGTTATTTATTATTTTATTATTAGAGATACTCTGCGACACTTTTTTATTTTCAGTACAAGTTAAAGGACGGGGGCCCGTCTCAGCTGACCACAGGGTGGAGACCGCGACATATTTAAAGGTCGCCCCGTCTCTCTCTCTCTCTCTCTCTCTCTCTCTCTCTACCTTTCACTCGATTCTGAGACTGACAGAAGCTCCTTCTGATACTACAAGAACGTTGCCGTCACTGATTCTTTTTTTGTGTTTTTTTCCAGCGAAGCTAGGCGATAATTGTGCCTACATTTTATTGCGGTCGATAGATTGTTGCATGCTGTTATTGCATAAATACTGATAAGACATCGGTAGTACCGCCATTTGCATAAATATTTTTGCCACATGTCGCAACTGTTTAGAGAATAGATAGAACTCCCATTGACAAATTGTGGAGCCAGCAAGTTGCCACTTATGCTATATATATATACACAGATTATGACAGCAGGAATTTGAATAGTAAAAGAGACTGTGTTAGAATGAGCATTACTATGAAATATAAGTATAGAACTCTGTTCTTACTTCTGAATGCCAGTCTCCATTGTATATATATTGATATTTCTGATTTAGTATATTTATTTTTATTGTTTATTATTCTTATTTTGATCATGATTATTAGTTATGTTATTATGTTGACTGATATTGTTGCTATCTCTCAATGGCCTGTTGCTAACTATTATTTTTGAAATGAAATCAGCAGTAACCTGATGATTTGTATCTTTTAACTGAATTCATACTTGATGTTATTGTAGCCACTGCTAATAAGAATATTTCTTTAGTGGTTTTTCTCAGTATTCAGTGATTATTCTTTTTGATGTCTATAGTAAAGTAATGCTATGTAGCAGTTTCTCAGCTAAGTCCTAAGTATCTTGGAATAATAATCTAGTTGTGTAGACACATACCTTCCATTACCACCCTATTCCTAGGCAGCCCCGACCTGCAAGTTCTAAAAGTCTTTAGATTTTGCCCGCTCAGACAAGTCCCTAGTGCCCATTGAATAGAGATTGCAATCACTTGCAGTTGCAGGGGAGGCAAAGTATAGCCTCGATTACCAACGTATGGCCATTGTTGGTACCCTGAAGTCATAGGGAACCTTTCTTACAACTGTAGTAGTGACATAGGTTCAAATTTTCATCCCGAGGTCTGCTTCGAAGGTACGTGTGGATTGCCGTACGGAAGAGAATCGCTGTGACGTTGCAGGTCTCCTGCGTGGTGGTCTTAGTCAAGATCGGCCGAGGGCGGGACGAGAAAGCCAGGCTGGAAGGATTAGAAAGGTGCATCGATCGCTTCCTCTTTGTCTTGCCTATCTTGGAAATGGAGATAATTTATGGTAACAAACCTGGGCCTACAGCAAGGACGGCGGGGGAGTGAAAAAATGAAATCCCAGAGAGAAACCGTGGAATCGCGCCTAGCAAGAATTCATGAGCAAGGGAAAGAGAAAACAAAAGTCGTTAATGAAAAAAAAAAAAAACACTAAAAAAGCCATGTAAACGAATTGATGAAATCCCAGAGAGAAAGAAGGGTATTTAAAAATCCCTTATTAGTTGTTGGAAAGAACAACCCACGCTTTAGAACTGAAAAAATGGGAAAGAAAAGGTCCCCTTTTATTACTTGTTTTACCTAGTTTTAAGATAATTTTAAGCGACAACTCAGAGACTCCCTTAAAGATAGTTTTGAATAAGTGCCTTTGATGGATTGTATGATTTGCACCGACAGTAATAAGTTGTCTTCTGTTTGAATAATATTAGTGTTTTGCTTTAGCATTGTCATTGTTTGAATCATGATTTAATCTTTGTGTTCATTGAGTTCTCATATCAGTTTGTCTCTGGATAGGAATTGCACATTGGAATGATGAATGTTTTCTGACTTTTCACATCGTAACCAATAGTTGTTTCAGGAGTAGTTTTTAAGGCCTAATTTTAAGACAAATCAATGCCCCATAGTAACGACAGGAAGTTTCCATTTATGTTATTGTCTATCGCATTTTAAATGTTCTACATGATTTATCTTTTTACTGTAGCTAACCAACTTTTGTAAATCTTTTGAAAAAAGGAGAGAAGTAGACACAGTAACGTCATGATCTAAACTAACTTGTGATCTTAATTAGTATTTAATAATGAGTAGTTACACACTGAAATCCTAATGATTAAAGTTAATTGTATTTGTTGAATATAGGGATGTTTGTACTAAAGATTGTTTAGTGTTCATAGAACCAGGAATTCTTAGATGATAGCTTAAATAATTCGGCCCCATTTCTATTGTAAACTAATGTTAGCTAGGATATGTCCAAGAGCTCTCGAAAAATTATTCCATGCTTCGACTGAAATAAGAGATATTTCAGTTTTGGTTGGGAGGGATGTCGTATGACTTCCGTCATACTGAAGCCAGAATCTGAAACTTGTAACAAATCTTGAGGGGTAACGGTTGGTCGAGGGCACAGATATTTTATTACATGCACCCCCAAGAGGCCTACAGGATAAGGGACCCTCGGTCCTCGAAAACACCACAAGGCGTGAAGAGAAACATGTGAGGCTAGAAGTCAAGGGTGAAATGGAACACTCTCCCAATTGTTTTCTGCGGTACAGCCAATGTTTGTAGAAAGTGTCAAGGAGATATATGACCGGACCCATGAGACTTGGCATCCGACATGGAGTGCCTGAGGAGGGTGGGAAAGGCCAAGAAGTCAGCCAATTCCTAAACCACAAGAAACACAAACATTTAACCCGTACGTATGTACATGCCCTGGAGAGTTACCCAATAGCCACGCTCTGACCTGGAACTTTTCCGTTCTATAGGTTTGTTGAAACAGCTCCACCCCAAAATAGGGAAAACTCCACTTCGAACCTGGCGTTGATTTGCAGGACTAGATGTCACTCGAGTTCATTGGCAGGATTGGATGTCAAGCCACGCCCTGCCCCGGGGGTATTTCAAGAACCACCCAGGGCAGACACAGTTAGTTAGAACTTTGCCAGGGGCACGAATAGATCAGAGATTGTGATAATCATAGGGTGGGGGCATTGAGGCGTCGAATATGTTGTACTCTAGAATAAATTAAGATAAAGGAATCACTGCTTGTCCATTCTTACCTTGTACCCGTCTGGTACTAATAATTATAACATAGTAATTTAACATTACGTCAGTGGTGACAAACGGTGAGATAACCCAGTCATCTTACAAAGTGTGAATTCAAATGGAAGTCCAAAATTCATACGACAATTATTATTATTATTATTATTATTATTATTATTATTATTATTAGTATTATTATTCTTGGCAACAATAATTTTCCTTTGATGATGATTGGGGAGATTATTATTATTATTATCATTATTATTATTACTATTATTATT
>JAXCGZ010022729.1:0-17500 GCA_037179515.1 Halocaridina rubra | reverse complement strand
CACTCACAGGTGCATCTACTGTCAGAGGACCTGCAGGTGGATTAGAGATGGGAGTTGAAGCAGGAGTTTGAGTTGCAAGAGCAGCTATCATCTGCACAGTTGGTACAGCCACCTGCACTTGCAAAGGCTGATTAACAATGACATCACTGTAAGGGGAATAATTATACCAAACAGCAGTTTGAGGTACTGCCTGGCTACCTACGGGATCCATTACAACAATGCCACCTCACTCACTGCTTTAAGTTCCCACACCTGAAATTAAAGAACATCTTATGAATTGATATAATGAAATTGAACCCAAAAAAATTAAATTAATAAATACATTCTAAAAATCTATATATAAAACTTTTTTTAAACCAGTTTTTCCAGCAGTTCACATATTACAATGAAATGAAAGCAAGAAGCATAAATGTTGTTGTGTGATACAATACCTAAAAGAGTTATGGTATGACATTCCTATCTATATTCTACCTAAAAATACACAATGACGCAAACATATCACACCTTTGTTTTTAATTTAAAATATACATTTTAATATAGTAGCCAAATTCACTATTTTTAAAATATTTCATCATCATTTCTGGAAACAAAACAGATATAACATAAGCAAAATACTGCTTCAATACTGGTAAAGATTTTACATGGAATCTCAAACTGAAATGTTAAACCAACAAACTCTTCTTCTCACAAAGAGAAAACAAATTTATATACATTAAAGTGTGAATTTTTCCCAAGTGCAGAAGAAAATAAACCAGGCGTTTGCATATCCACTACATATGACAGTTTTAGTTAAATGGTAGAAGAAAGAAACTAGACTACTGTGATAATAACATCATAACAACCAGGTGGAGCACATCTGAAGAAGAGAAGCGACAAGTTGCTATAAAAAATAAATTCACAACATATACAAAGTGGAATTTAAGGAAGATATTAATAATGTTGACAGTGTGGCTATTCAACCTAACCTAATGAATATTTTAGGATTAAAGGAAGATGTGAAGGAATAAAACAAGATGTGTAATGAATATCCAAGAATATTCGTAATTGATGTAGGCATAGAAAAAGAACCGAAACTGATGGAACACTTAACATCGAATTGTCCTGGACAGCAATATTAAAGTTCATAATGAAAAGTTGATGATATATGGGTAATTGGGAAAAAATGCACAGCAGAGGATGTTATTAGGTGTGATTATGCTTACGGCATTGCATGGAGCAAAGACTTTGATTGTAAGGGAGGATTAATGATAATGCAAAATGCTATATCCATTACTATTAGGAATAATACTTCCCATCAATATATAAGGAGAGGCAAGAGGTTCATATATGATGATACTGTAAAATACTTTAGGGAAAACTTCCAATAACAGCCTATACAGCTTTATATGTGGTTAGGATGCAACTAGGACTGGTCCAGACAGTTCCGGGTTAAGTCTTCCTTCAGGACGATTCTATCCTCATGCCTACAGCTACACTGAATACTCTGGCGTATTCATTACACGTCTCTTGCTATTCAATTACATTTGACAAGTCACAACATTCCCCACATGCTCTTTTTCTTTCTTTTTTCCTCACATTTGTTATTATTTAAGGAAGGTCCACAGCTAATGGCCCCCAGTACCCGGCATAGAGGGGTGCGAAGAATCTCCGGGAATCGTGCTGACTCCACTATTGGCTTGAGGGCAGACACGCCTGGTGGTAGTAATGGTTCTGCCCATAACCTTGCACCTCCTAAGAGATCTGCTTCTTTCACTCTTCACTATTCTAACATTCGTGCGCTGAACTCTAATCTTTCGTCTGTGGAACAGCACTTGGGTACTTTCCTCCCTAACCTCCTCCTCCTATCTGAAACCCAGCTGTCTTTACATGCTTCCACTGATCCATTTCAAATCTCTCACTACAATCTGCATACTTGTTTTCGTTCCAAAGGTGGGGTCTGTGCCTACTGCAACATTAACAATCCTACTGCGAGGATCATGGACCTTGAATCTCCCGACTTTAATATTCTCTGGCTAAAAGTCTATCTCTCCACTACCACTATCTTCCTTTGCTTCTGCTACTGTTCTCCAAACTCCACCGAGTTTGTGTCTTTCTTTGAATATCTGTCCTCGTGCCATGAGTCCTCGCTATCTTCTCACCCACATGCCGAAGTTCTGTACATTGTAGACTTCTATGTACACCACAGTGAGTGGTTTTATTCCTCTCACACTGATGTGGGAGGAAGTGAGGCCCTTGCTTTCCCTATTACTCACAATCTGGAGCAAATTATCAAACATCCTACTTGTGTTCCTGATCGTCACGAACATGCAGCAAACACTCTTGACCTATTTTTTTACTTCTAATCCTTCAAACTGCTCTTATTCTGTGCTTTCCCCTCTTGGTAAATCTGACCACTAAGTTATCTCAGTCTCTTCTATTTTCGCTCCCCCGCAACCCTGATCAGCTAGCTCTAAAAGTTGCCGAGATCATGACCGCGGGAATGGAAGCGTACATCCCTTCTTTTACAAAAACTTTCTCTCCCCCTTGACCGTGCCTGCTCTATGGCTATCCAGGCCAGGAATCGGGCACACCGATCTTACCGAGCCTCTCCTTCCGATTTAACTCGCTCTGCTTTTATTGTAGCTAGAAATCGTTGTACTGCTCAGATTCAAAGGTCTAAGGCTTCCTTTATACGAAGGAAAGTTGATGACCTTAACTACTCTCCCACCGACAAATGCTTCTGGTCTTTAGCCAAAAACCTCTCCAATAACATCTGTAACTCAAACTTTCCCCCTCTCATTCGTTCTGATGGTTCTATAGCTTGCTCCCCAACTGACAAAGCCACTCTCTTTGGCTCTCATTTTCCTGCCAACTCTTCCATAAACGATTCCAGCGCACATGTTCCTCAATCTTTACCCCACATTAACCATATACCCTCCCTCATCCTTTCTTCATGCAAAGTTCATAAGGTTCTTGGCTCGCTAAAGACAAACAAGGCATCTGGTCCCGATGGTATCCCTGCAAGGTTCCTTAAGAAGATTGCAGATGAACTGGCTCGCATGCTTTACCGTCTTATTCGCCTCATTCTGTCAACCAGTATCTATCCTTCATCTTGGAAGCATGCTATAGTTCAACAAGTTCCTTAGAAGGGTGACCACTCTATTCCTTCAAACTACCGACTATTGCCCTAACCTCCTCTATTGTTAAAGTTTTCAAAACTTTGCTCAATGCTAACTTCTTGAAACGCCTTGAATCTAACTTACTTATCTCTGATCACTAATACGGCTTCCGCAAGGCAAGATCTACCGGTGATCTCCTGTCCTATCTTACTCATGTATGGTCATTTTCTCTAAGGAACTATAGGGAATCCTTTGTTGTCGCCCTTGATATCTCTAAGGCTTTGACAGAGTCTGCCACAAGGCTCTGTTGGATAAACTCCCTGCCTATGGCTTTACCCCTTCTTTCTGTTCTCTGATTTCCAGTTTTCTTACTGACCATTTTATATCTGTCTGTAGGTGTTGATGGCACGACATCTAACCCTTTCTCTGTTACCAGTGGTGTTCCACAGGGCTCTGTTCTTTCACTTACTCTGTTCCTTCTCTTCATCAATGATCTTCTACAGTCCCCATCTTCCTCTCTTCTTCATGCCTTTGCTGATGATTCTACCCTTCACTTCTCCTCTGCCTTTTCTTCACAACCTTCATCTGCTACTCATAATCAGTCTCGTATCACTCTTTCTTCTACTCTCAACTCCAATTTGCAAAGAGTATCTGAGTGGGACACTTAAAATTTAGTAAAATTCAATGCCTCTAAGACACAGTTTCTGGCTATCTCTTTATCTTCTTCTCCTCCTGATAACCCTATTGTCTTCGAAAATAACGAAATTTACCCTCTTAATTCTATCAACATATAATGAATCCATATAGCCTCTAACTTGTCTTGGAGGGATCACATAATCAAAATTTCTAAATCTTCATCCATATAATTGGGGGTTTTGTTTTGTTTTCGTCATTACTTTTCCTCTTTACACTTACTTAAAATTTATAAAGGTCTTATCTGTCCCTGCTTAGAATACTGCTCACACATATAGGGTGCTTCTTCTTATACTTATCTCCTTGATAGGGTTGAATCTAAGGCAGTTAGACTTATTAATGATCCTTCTCTTACTTCTAATCAGGATTCTCTCTCTCTTAACCCTAAGGTATCTTCCCTTTCTCCTCTCTATCGCTACTACTTCCATCGCTGCTCTGATGAGTTGGTGAGTTGCATCCCTCCCCCACTGCCGAGGCCGCATAACACTCGCCAAGTGGCCTAATCTCACAGGTACTGTGTGGAGATTTGTAGCTCACGGTTTGGTCAGTGCAGCGACTGCTTCTTCCCATCTACCTCCAGACTCTGGAACTCACTTCCTCCTTCTGTCTTTCCTGATTCTTATGACCTTTCATCCTTCCAAAGGCAGATCTATCGTCATCTCAGAGCCTAGTCCTCTATATCTCTGGGTCCTTTGTACTTGGACTGCTTTTTCTGTCAGTCGTTTTCCTTTGTGTGACATTACCTCATCTCTGCCTTGTCCCTACCCTCTTTCTTTTCTTTCATCCTTTTATTTTCTCGTAGCTCTGACTCTTGGTCTTTTGGTTTCATGGACCAGGTTTGCTCATTAAGAAGTATTTGAGTGTGACTATTATTTTTTGTTCATCTAAATGATAAGACTAATCATTAAATCATATTCCTCACTCCCTTAATTTTGTTCTTAAAAAAATACTGGAAAAGGAGGCAAGCATAAGCAGCATAAAAGGAAACCTGGCTAGCACAATTCATATGCTATAGGGGTGCTACTTTGGCTGGGTATCTACAAGGACAAAATATCTACACAGTAGATATTCTAGCAATAAACAGCATGTACATCGGTTACAAACGCTAGATAGAGGTTTGGTTAGCTTATAGATTACAATATACAGTGTAGATCGCATACCAAAGTAGATTCATGACACGTAGATAACAACCCAAAGTAGCACTGCTACAGATGTGGCCATCCAGTTGAATCAGCAGGATATGATATATATATATATATATATATATATATATATATATATATATATATATATATATATATATATATATATATAATATATATATATATATATATATATTTCGTTTTACGCACCCTTCCATTGCCTACTTAAAGGATCAGCGTTACTGTACTACCACTTCCTGAAATTTGCCGCACTGTAATATGAGCACCCAAAGCACCCTAAGAGGGCATGTAAGGCTTCATATTTGATTTGACCCCCAGGCGAGTTGGGTTTAGTTAGGTTAATTAGTTAAGTTAATTAGTTATGAACTCACTACCGCTTACCAGAGTAAGCCATAACATGGTAAAATAGTGATTTAACAGAAAAAAAAAATGAGAATACAATACTCCAAAACACCAAAACCTATAAAAGTAAATTCCATAAATAGAAGAGGTGGATCGATTAATCTTTGCCTGTATAATTTTACAAGTACAGGGTGCTTTGCCACTACTGCCAAGCTACCATGGGATGATCCAGTATTATCACTATTTATCATGGGTTGATCCTCATATCAGTACGCCTCCAATAGGAGGGAGTGGATTAAGCATCCACTTACCAGTTTCATATATCGGAAAGGCTTCAACCACTATGTGATGAATGTAACGTAGGTGAATCTATATAACCTCATGAACTCCATTACAACACAACAGGAAACGGCGTAAAGAAAGCTCTCCGTATTTACTGTTTCATTATAATTTCCAATGTCAACACTCGATTCCATTCCCCCCTTCCCCACAACATCCACATGTTCTTGTGTTTACAATCAAACCCTGAGAATCTTCATCTTTTATTTCTTTCACAACGGTCGCTGCAACATCCACGCAACACAGATTTATCTGCATATAAACCAATATCAGTTAAATAATGACATGTAAATCGTTCATCACATTTACCTTAACCTGTTGGGAGATAAAAAGAGGATAACACAACCAACCTACGATAATCCCCCACGACCTTGAAGAGTGACGGCATCTATGGGAATGGGGGAGCCGTAGAATATTGCCAAATTGAGAGACCATCTTTTAGTTTTATAAAAAGGGTAAATCGTAGATAATATGGCCATAAAAAATCACAATTTATATCGGATAGAGAGTCTCCAATACTTAGGGTGTGGATGTCTTCGTAAAAATAGCTCATATTTCCTGAAAAATATCACTTCGATTATTCGTGAAATTGGCATCAATGTATGCATTGAAGCAGTGTTGTCAAGAGAGCATCATTATGCGTTTATTTATTGTGATACTATTTATGGCATCAATTGCATTTTACAAAACAAATAATACACAGCATTTTAATTTTCATTAATAACAAAGGCTAAAAGAAAAACTAAAGATTAACTATAACCCTCAAATTTATTCATCAAATCTTCACCTATTCGATCGGGTTGTGAGATGCAATATAGTGTTTTTTGTCATCAAATTTGTTACTTAATATTACTTTTATTATTAATAACTGTAAAAATGTATCCCATCATCTTTCATAAGAAAGAATATTAGAGCAATGTAATGTAGAGAAGGCCTTCATGCTGGACCTAATGCGGATGGTCGTAATTACGTATAAAGTACGATGTCTATATAACTGCCCCTGGGAAAATTGCCATATCACCCCGGACAACAGCCCCAGGACAATTGCCCAGAAAACCAAATACATTTACTTATCATAATTGTAAAGGAAATTGTATCTTCTATTTTTTTTCGTAACCTGTTAAATTAGGTTAGATTAGGAGATCTTACATTATCTTGATTATAAAGGAAACTCTTCGATATTTTTCCATTATCCTCAAGGTCAGGTTAGGTAACCTAACACTGAGGAAAAAATATCTATATACACGGCCCCATTCCCCTTTATAAGTGGGGGACCGGGCTAAGAAACACGCTTTCTCCATGATCCACACATACCTCAACTACTTCTATTAGCTCCTTTTTTCCCAGGGGATAAAGGGTTGCCATATTGCCAACCCCCTCCCCCCTGGAAAAGAATACCATTATACTTCGGATAAAAGAGCTTGTATTTTGGGGGCATTTCTGGCTGTCCTAGAGCCGTAAATTACAGAGCTCACCGAATGATTTCCATTATGTGTTTCCTCTTGCACAACTAATTAACTTTATTCAACCCATCCAAGGCATTCATTTTCCAAAAATTGGCACAAATAGAGCTATTAAATGTCGAGGTAAGATATAAATGTTTCGATATTGCCAACTATTATTTCCAGCTAATTAGTGGTCTTACCTACATATTCGTAATATGTGCTTGTTCACTCAAACTTAATCTGAGGCTGTTGTTTCTTAATATTTTAGCAATAAAAAAAAAAAATCTGGAGGCAAGGAAGCGTCTTAATGGCTAAGGGAAAGGGCACGATTCTTGGTAAGTACTTAGAGACCAAATGTATTAATATTCAAAGTTATTTAAATAGTAATTTGTTCATACTTTGGAAGTAATATATAGGCCTATTCTCTCTCTCTCTCTCTCTCTCTCTCTCTCTCTCTCTCTCTCTCTCTCTCTCTCTCTCTCTCTCTCTCTCTCTCTCTCTCTCTCTCTCTCTCTCTCTCTCTCTCTATCCTCCATTGCAGCAAAAAGTTTTTAAGTTATTCATTAATTTCTTAAGTATCTTTTTTTTTGTGTCTGAGCTCTCACAACAATCTGTTCCACTACTGGTTTGCTGTTTCCAGTAGTCTGTTCGCTATGGCTACTGAGTTGGCAGGTCTTAGGAGGCAGCAGACGCTGCGTGTGTCCCATTTATATTTTTACTGTAATTGTGTGAAGAAAAAAAAAGAATAAAATCACGGAGCGAGTTCAATTATTTTTTTTCTTTTTTTATATGAAGGAGAGCTTTGTGGTGTATTCTTTACCCCCCCCCCCAAATGTGTTCATTATAGTTTTTTTTTTTTTAAGGATGGGATAGGATAGGAGGGGAAAAAAGGGGAGGGGATTAAGGATATAAGGGAATTGGAGGGAAAAGCACGAAAATTAAATAAAGTAAGAGATAAAGAAAGAGAGCGGCAGACCCTCGTGCTAAGTTTTGATCTGAAATTCAGATTTTTCTTCATTATAGTTCAGTTTCAGCCTAATAAATTCACTTATGATCAGTAAAAATGCTTTAGGTGCTTTATTGTAAAACATAAATATGAATCCCTCCTTAAACACCTGCTTATCACATCTTATACAAACAATCACGCGGGCCTCCAATAATACTTTAGTTATGCCGCCTCATTTAATCGTTTTTTTTTTCTTAGTATCTAAGGAGTGTATAGAAAAAGTTTATGATTAATATAGGCCGTAACTTAATCATATTATGCTGTATGGTTTCTTTATGTTATTAAGAAAACTAATTCTTGAATAATCCATTGCTACTACTACTACTACTACTACTACTGATAATAGCAATAATAAAAATAATAATAATAATAATAATAATAATAATAATAATAATAATAATTATTATTATTATTATTATTATTATTATTATTATTATTATTATTATTATTATTATTATTATTATTATTATTATTATTATTATTATTATTATTATTATTACTACTACTACTATTATTATTATATCGCCTACAAGGAACAAAAGTAGTCCTAAAACTGAACCCAGTGGAACCGCAATACTAACCTTTTTCCATTCAGACACTCAGTGTCTTCTCTAACCCTCTGTTCCATTCCCTCTAAGTAAGTTTTAATAAATTTCAAGACATATCCATCTACTCTCGCCATTACTTGTAGATTCTTAATAAGTCTCCCACGAGGGAACGTATCAAATCGCCTCTACTCAGCACCGTCTTTGGCACTTTGAGCATACCCAACGTGAAGATTTGCGTATCTTCCTCTTTGATTTCCCATGAGATGACTACTGCTTTCGGCCCAGCAATCCTGATCAGATAGCCAACAAAGTTGCCGAGATCATAACCTCGGGAATGGAGACGTACATCCCCTCCTCTATAAAGAATTTTTCTCCCCCTAACCCATGGTTTGACCGATCGTACCAAGACTCTCGTTTTGAATTAACTCGCTCTACCCTTATTGTAGATAGGAATTGCTGCAATTCTGAGATTCGAAGGTCTAAGGCTTCCTTTATAAGAGGGAAAGTTGATGACCTTAACTCCTCTCCCACTGACAAATGTTTCTGGTCCTTAGCCAAACACCTCTCCAAAAACTTCTGTACTCCAGCTCTCCTTCTCTCAGTCGTTCTGATGGCTCTTTAGCTTACTCTCCCCGTGACAAAGCCATTCTCTTTGGCTCTCATTTTTATGCCAATTTTTCCGTAAACAATGCCAGTGCACCTCTCCCTTATCTTTACCCTTCTCTTACCGTATGCCCTCCCTTATCCTTTCTTCACACAAAGTTCATAAGGTTCTTCACTCACTAAAGATGAACAAGGCATCTGGTCCCGATGGTGCCCCTGAAAGATTTCTTAAGGAGTTTTCAGATGAACTGGCTCCCGTGCTTTGCCATCTATTTCATCTCATTCTGTCAGCCAGTATCTATCCTTCATCTTGGAAGCATGCTCTAGTGCATCCTGTTCTTAAGAAGGGTGACCGGTCTATTCCTTCAAACTACCGACCTATTGCCCTAACCTCTTCTATGGCTAGTTTTCCAAAATTTGCTCAATTCTCACTTCTTGAAACGCCTTAAATCTAACTCACTTATCTCCAATCACCAATACGGTTTCCACAGGGCATGATCCACTGGTGATCCTGTCCTATCTTACTCATGTATGGTCATCTCCTCTGAGGAACTAAGGGGATCCTTTGTCGTCCCCCTTTATATCTCTATGGCTTTTGACAGAGTCTGGCACAGGGCTCTGTTGGCCAAACTCCCTGCCTATGACTTTACCCCTTCTCTCTGTTCTCTGATATCCAGTTTTCTTTCTGACCGTTTCATATCTGTAGTTGTTGACGGCGCAACTGCTATCCCATTCCCTGTTACCAGTGGTGTTTCACAGGGCTCTGTTCTTTTGCCTACTCTTTTCCTTCTCTTCATTAATTATCTTCTTCAGTCTTCATCTTTCTCTCTTCTTCACACCCTTGTCGACGATTCTACCCTTCATTTTCCCACTACCTTTTCTTTACAACCTTCATCTGCTACTCTTACTCATCAAGTATCACTCTTTCTTCTACTCTCAGCTCTAATTTGCAGAGGGTATCTGAATGGGGCATCCATTATTTAGTTAAATTTAGCGCCTCCAAGACACAGTTACTGGCTATCGCTTTATCTTCTTCTCCTCCTGATAGCCCTATTGTCTCCGAAACTAACGAAATTTACCCTCTTAATTTTAGCAATATAATAGGAATCCATATAGCCTCTAATTTTTCTTGGAGGAATCACATAATTAAAATGTCTAAATCTGCATCCAAAAGGTTGGGGGGTTTGTTTCGCTTTCATCATTATTTTAACTCTTTACAGTTACTTAAAATCTATAAAGGTCTTATTCATCCCTACTTAGAATACTGCACGCACATCTGGGGTGCTTCTTCTTATACCTATCTCCTTTATAGGGTTGAATCTAAAGCAGTCAGACTCATTAATGACCATTCTCTTCTAATCTGGTTCCTTTTCTCTTTGCCATTAGGTATTATCCCTTTCTCTTTTCTATCGCTACTAATTCCATCGCTGCTCTGATGAGGTGGCGAGTTGCATCCCTCCCCCACTATACGTCTGCCACGTATTTATGTTTTTTCTCCTTTTATGCCTTTTCCAGCATTTATTTCTCCACTCCTTACCTCTCCCACACTCATTATTGAATCACATCTGTCTGGCATGAATTACTCCTATTTTGGTGGAAGGTATACAACAATCTACTGTCTTCCCATATTCCTCACAAAAGATGTACATTCTTGTACAGACTTGTTGTTAATTAAGGTTCTCCAGTCAATAACTTTAAAAAGCTCATAAATTTTGATATAATCTCCTTTCGGATAGTTCCTCCTCGTGTTTTCAGTGCCTCTAATTTCAGCAGAACATCTTTGATGATATACTCCATCAACAACACACAGTGGTCACTCTTTCCAAGTGGTGGTTCATACTCAAGTTTTTTTTTAATACCCAACACACTATAATACTAGATCAAGCAGAATTGGTTCATCCACACCCCTGGTCATTATTGACTCAAGTACATGTTGCTGTAGGAAATTCCTTTGTACACAATCTATGAATCTTGCCCCGAATGAGTCCTTCCCACTAGGTGGGTCAAGATTTATTCAATCTATCTCTCAATGATTAAAATCTCCCATAATCAAAATCACACATTTTCTCTCCCATGCAATGTTAACAACTGATTTATAACTTCAGTAGTACCTATATGACTTCCTTATTGGTGGGTTATATACAACTGTTATTATAATGCCCTCAGACCTGGTAGTTATGCGAGCAACAAGAAATTCCTTGATCTCAATTTCTATAGCAAAGTTTATTTCTTCAACCTGAAATCTTTCACTTATGAACAGTGCTATCTCTCCACCAGTCCTCTCAGATCTTTCAACCCTTAGGAAAAACTGTGACACTGTTTATGTCCTCAGTGACCTTAGTCTCTATAGCCGCTACCATATCTGCCTTACTGTTGTGAATCCTGTCCTTTAATTCTACTGCCTTACCAGCTACTCCATTAGCATATGTGTACAGCAGTCTCAATGAGGCCACATCCCTTGATCTTTTATCATTATCTTCTTTATCTTCCCTTTAGCTGGAAGGATTCTAAAACAAAAATTGTTCTTCTCTTCTTCATTGCATCCCTCATTTAACCTTATAGCTAACTGCAACAAGGATTTTGATCCTTTCCATCTCTTCCTATTTTTTAATTGGTCTAATGAACAGTGTTCTGAATGCTTGAAGGTATTTTTAGATTTTTTCTCATCAGTATTTCTCTACATGTGCCTTCTCTCAAAGGTTACTTTCTTTGGTCTTGCCTTTCCTTCCTAAATAATTTACCAATTTGGTGAATGTTTACAATATTCTCCAGACCACATAGTAATCCATGCTACCTTATCAGGTCTAAAACCCTAGCTTTATTTTGTTCAAGTCTCCCCTTCCATGTTGTCTTCTGGGATTCACTTCGATATCTATATCTATCTATCTATCTATATATATATATATATATATATATATATATATATATATATATATATATATATATATATATATATATATATATATATATATATATATATATATAATCATTACCCCAACCGGGACTTGAACCTAGGACACATAATTACTGTTCCAAAGCACTATCAACTACACCACACAAGGTCTTAAAAGGGAAGTAAACCTTACAGCTATATCCGCTATACTAGGAATGAACGCATTCTATCTGAATGCCACTCTGTTCATATTAGTTTCCATCAACCTCACTCATGGCTTCGTTTTCGCATTTAATTCAAATCTCAATCTCATTTGGGACCAACAATAATCAAATAAGCAAATTACCATATGTGAAAACATGAAAAATTTTCATATATATATATATATATATATATATATATATATATATATATATATATATATATATATATTATATATATATATATATATATATATATATATATATACATATATATATATATATATATATATATATATATATATATATATATATATATATATATATATATATATATATATATATATATATATATATATATATATATATATATATATATATATATATATATATATATAAATATATATATATTGTGTTTGCCATGAAAATGTAATGTGGTAATGTAGCTAAAATTATAATTTAGGAAATATTAATGAATCTTCCTTTCAGGATTCGACGTCCAAATGACAAAACATGTGTTTGAGGGAAAACTCCTTATCGTAGAGTGTGGAATTTGCTTCATATCAACAATGGCTTCTCCAATGATAGTCTTCTTTAAACAAATGCGAATTATTGTAAGTAAAGCTTTTATTACTACTGTTGTACGAAGTTATCTTAATCGTGTGAGTAAATACTACATAGTCGTTAAAACTGTATTGTTTTTATTATATATCTACATATATATTTTGGCAGCATGTTATGGGCCGGCAATGTATCGCCAATGAAGACACGATCTTGCATGTCACTTTTTTTTAGTTGGGGGGGGGGGGGCAGTGTATATGCTTTATAGCTGTTATGTATGTCAGGAAAGGATTAATTTCACACCTTTATTTTGTAAAAAAAAAAATATTTACATTCACCCCCTCAGCGAATTGAAGAAAGCGGTACATTGGAAAAATAAAAATAAAACTTTAAAAATGTTTATGTTCATAAATCAGCTTTTTCTATATCTTGGGGTGACGTAACCAAACAAAGCTTAGCCAAATGTAATAAACTTCATTAGAATTTTCTCTTAACTGGGAGTGGGAAAGTAAAAAATTGTTGGAAAATATATGAATTTCATTAAAATGTTGGGTAAGTTTTAATAATTTCGCCCGTGACCCTCCCATTTGAGATGAAAATTATGATTTTTCTATGATTATTTGTTTTGAACAAATTTGACCCTTAAAACCTATCCTAACCTAACGTGATCTACCCTAACCTAAGCTAAAAACGAATAATTTTCGATGATTTTAAAGGACATATTCGTTCTAAACACGTCAAAAAATCTGAGAAAACAATTTTCACTTCCATCCAAGAACTATCTCAGAAGTAAGTCGTATTACCCTATGGAAATGGAGCTATTCTAGTTTGGTAAACCATAAGAAGAGTTAATATACTAATTAAAAACTGAAAATTGAAGTGCTGTTAGTAGTTTTGACAGTCATGAAAGACAAAATGTTAATATGGATTAACGATACTTACACATACACTGTTCTTAATCCTTTATGTAGGGAGGGTTACCAAGTCATTGCACACTTCCATTTACCAAAGTACCCTCTCACCCTGTCCCTCTCCTCTTAGCTCCTTGGGGATAAAAAGTTACCACATTGAGTGTGTCCGCCACCATGTAAGTTGGACATAGGTCATCTACTGTTGTGCCTGACAGCCATCACTGGATTAGCCCAACCTCCACAACTCATGGCATCCCCTCCCTACACCCACCATTCCAGTAAACACCACTTAGCAGGTGTGGGAAAGCCCCTTTGGGCTACATCAGTTATTCACAATCTCTCCACCTATCCCTGCCTCTTGATATACCTCTCCTCTGCTCCACTGACGTACTTTGTGCATTTAATTCTATATCCACCTCAGCCATTCATCTCATTCTTGGTTATCTTCTCACTCTTACTTCACTTACATCTGCTGTCCTCACTTCCTTTACTAGTAATTTCTCCACTAACTAGCACTCTTTGGTGCAACTTGTCCAACAGCTCTCTTCCAGTGCCAGTTTTCTTCCTTGCCTCACACATTTTACACATTATTCTTGACACACCTATCATTCTCAGACATCTCATTTGCGATATTTTTACCCTTTACTTCATATAATGCTGTAGGCACAATCACTCCTTTGTACAAACTCCTCTTTACATAATTCCAAAGTACCTGTATCTCATTACAATTCTTATACTACCTAGACATTTACTCACGTCTTTCACTCGGAAATTTGCCTCTGCATCCACTCATTCATCCACTGCTACTTGTAACCCTGCATACTTCAAACAATCCATTTTCTCAAGGATGTCTCCATGCATTTTGACTGTTCAACCTGAATCTATCAACAATCCTCTCGGATATTATAACTTTTTTAGTGTAAATTTTTATGACAATTATACAACCTTTGTATTTTTTCCAATTTTCTGTTGTCACAGAATAGGATAGTAGCATCTTTCTTTAAGATATTTGTTTACTTTTTAAGCAACACTTGGGGGTATATGTACCGCTTTGGAAACAGTGTGATTTTGAGAAAATATGCAGTTGATACATAATTGTAAATTTTAAGGGTATTGGGAATTATATGAATTTAATATTTTCCAATACAGTACTTCACTTGTACTTGACACTTCATTTTAGCTGACATATAGTAATTCTCTCTATACGATAATTATTCTCACCTGAACTTCTTAATATATTATTTTAGATTTGGTAGCGAGGTCGGTGATAACAGATATGCATCTTCTTCTTTAAAGTTATTTATTAGAGTATACACTTATTTAACACCTCAAAGCACCCACTCCTATAGTTCCTGTCACTCACTATTCCCGCCCCCTTAGGGGGAGGTGTCTAAATATGAACGTAAGTTTTGCGCCCGGCAAGTACTGACTTCTGACTAACACGGGCTCTGTATGCCAATCCTGTGGCGGCTAGTTTCTGAGTGCGCACTCTGCCCTCTAGCAGCTATAGGCATCTATATCAGATGCCATATGACACCCCACGCCACCACTCTGAAATATATCCCATATTTCGGACTAAACATTTCTACTTTCATGAGAGCCATATAATTTTTTAACTATCATTATTTTACAAAAAAAAACGTGGCAGAACTATCTAATGAACTAACTTATGAAACTAGTACAGTCTCATATAATTATCTAAACAGATTACAGGGATATCAAAATTACTATGCAAAAAACTGACAAAAGAAATATATAAGTTCCTTACAATAAGCATTGTAATTAAAGGCAAAAAGATCAAAATTAAGTATTCACAATTGCAATATATAGCTAGTAAGCATTGACAAAACTATTTAAGAACAAAGCTAATTAAGCCATTACATTACTCAAATATTACACAATACATTTGGACATGATATATGCAATTACTTACTAAAACAAAACATTTGTCATGGTGTGAAAACAGATTTGATAATGTTCACAATTACAGTATGTAATTACTATTCAAGTACAAAATGATAGCTATAAACTAAACGAACATAATTACATTACTTAAATCATATAAAATGCAGTTGGCAACGATCTGCAAATATTGAATCATGACTTAAAAGAATGATAATATTTTCACAGAAAAAGTTAACTTCACAATTACGTTACTTAAAAATATAAAATATAGTTGAGTATGATTTTGCAAATTGTAACATTTAACACACATTATGGTGAGGAAAAAAAATAGAATTCAACATGCTCAATTGATATATGACACTTATTCTAATAAACTTAAATCTAAGGGAGGCTTTGAGTTTTTTTTGTTTTAAACTAATCTTAAAATTAAAAAAATACAATATTGGTTCTACCACCAATCGTTGACAAAGACAGTGGGGACATTTTCTTTCTTTATCTTTATCAGTTCGAATACTTGGGGGAAAATACTTTTTTAAATTATTTAACTTTCTTAATTACAGGAATTTTTCATACCTTTTTCTCATTGTTAATTTTAAAATATTCTATTATTGGGATTTTCAATTCCCTTCTTTTTTTCATTGTCACTGAAGTTATTGTATGTATGGGGATTTTTTCTCTCCCCTTTTAATTTTTAATTTTTTGGGGAATTTTCATGTCCCCAACCCCTCAGATACCTATCATTGCTAGGTTTTGGGATATGTATATCCTAATTTCTTGGGACCCCCACTTGGGGTAGGTCCGGGTTGTGACGACGTACCTGAATCCTTTTTTTTCTTGAGACAGGCCAGACAATGGGAGGGCGTCGATGCATCTGCTGGGAACCCTTCCCCCCACGTTTCTGCGACTGTTGAGGTGGTCCTATGACCACCTCTCACGCCACCTCCCCAAGGAGGCGCATCTCCCTCCACTAGCTGAAAAATACGAACATAGCCTGTAGTAGATTCTAGGGCCGGAAATTAGGGCCTAATGTCGCTAGTACAAATGTAGAAAGAATATATATGACCTCTGCGTACAAACAATGTCATATGTCTACATTCAGAGGGTATACTTCGCCTCCCTGCATCTGCAGGCGCTTGCAATCTCTCCAATGGGTAAAAGGGACTGGTTTGTGAAAATAGAATTTAAAATTGCAGGTCGGGGCTGCCTGGAAATAAGGTGGTAATTGAAAGTATGTGTCTACACCATTATATTAATATTCCAAAATACTTAGGACTTAGCTGAGTAACTGTTACATAACATTATTATACTATAGATATAAAAAATAAAAGTCATGAAATGCTGAGAACAGCCACTGAAGAAATATTCTTATTAGCAGTGATTACAGTAACATAAAAGCATGAATTTAAGATAAAAAATAAAAATTATTTGGTTACTGCTGATAGCTCTTACTAGAATAATAATTATCGAAAGGCCTTGGAGTGATAGCAACAATAACAGCCAACATAATAGTAACAATACTAATAATCATGATCATAATAAAGAATAATGAAAAAGAAGAAAATACTAAATCAGGAATAGCAGTATATCTACAACTGAGACTGGCATTTTGAAGTAAGAACAGAGTTCTATACTTATATTTCATAATAATACTCATTCTAACGCAGTCTCTTTTACTATTCGAATTCCTGCAGTCATAATATATATATATATATATATATATATATATATATATATATATATATATATATATATATATATATATATATATATATATATATATATATATATATATA
>JAXCGZ010022728.1:137500-145000 GCA_037179515.1 Halocaridina rubra | reverse complement strand
CATCCTCTAACCACTTCATTCCTAACACTATCCAACCGAGATATACCAATCATACTCCTCAGGCATTTCATCTCAAACACATTTATTTTCCGTCTCTCACTTACTTTCATACCCCATAACTCTGATACATACATCACAGTTGGCACAACCACTATATCATACAAAACTTTCTTAACATTCATTTCCAACCCTCTATTCTTCATCAATCCTTTCAACGCACCCAACACTTTACATCCTTCATTCACTCTGTGACACACATCTGCTTCCACTCCACCATTTGCAGCTATAACCGAGCCAAGTACGTAAACTGATCAACATCCACAAGAGTCTCTCCATTCAACATAACATTCAATCCAGCACCATCCTCATTTCTTGTACACCTCATAACCTATCTCTTTCCAACATTCACCCGCAACTTCCTTTTCTCACACACCCTTCCAAATTCTGATACTAACTGACACAGCTTCTCCTCTGAATCTGCCACCACCACAGTATCATTTGCAATCAGCAACTGATTCAGCACCCACTCGTTATCATTCCCATCTACCATTCTCAAACCTCGACAACGCACTCATTCAGTCACCCCTCTTACAGCTCCATCAATATACAAATTGAACAGCCATGGTGACATCACACATCCCTGTCTCAGTCCCATACTCACTACAAACCCCTCACTCACTTCATTCTCTACCATAATACAAGATCTACTGCCCTCATACAAACTTTTCACTGCATGCAACAGTTTACCATCAATTCCATATCAACTCTAAATATTCCACATTGCCTCTCTATCAACTCTATCATACGGTTTCTCAAGATCCATAAATGCAAAATACACATCCTTACCCTTTGCTAAATATTTCTCATATAAATGCCTAACTATAAAAATCTAATCTATACAACCTCTACCTCTCCTAAAACCACGCTGCACTTCCGCGATCACATTTTCTGTCTTATACCTAATCCTATTAATCAGTATCCTACCATCCACTTTTCCTACCACACACAACAAACTTATACCGCTAAAATTACTGCATTCATACACATCTCTCTTACCTTTGTATAGGAGCACTATACAAGCAATCACCCATTCCACTGGAACCATTGACAACATAAAGCATATAATAAACACTCTCACTAACCATTCCAATGCAGTTACACCCCCTTCTTTTAACATCTCCGCTCTCACACCATCCATTCCAGGTGCTTTTCCTGCTTTCGCTTCATACAATGCCCTTTTTACCTCCTCTTTTGTAATCTCTCTCTTATTTTCATATCCCATTACTGGCACTTGTACACCCAACATTGCCACTATAGCTGCCTCTCTATATTCCTCAACATTCACCAAGCACTCAAAATATTCTGCCCATCTTTTCCTTGCATCGTTCCCTCTTAACATCTGTCCATTCACATCTTTCTCTGTCTCTTCCATCCTCGATCCACCCTTCCTTACTCTCTTCACTTCTTTCCAAAACTTCTTTTTATTCTCCTCATATGACCTACAAAATTCCTGTCCCCACCTAACATTTGCCAAACTCTTCTCTTCATTTACCTTCCGCTTAGTTTCCACATTTTCCTCCCTATATCTTTCATACTTATTCCTACTGTTACACTGCAGCCATTCCTCAAAAGCCCTCTCTTTCTCTTCCATTCATTTTCACCCCTTCATTCCACCACTCGCTGCCCCTCCTCATGCCACCTCCAACAAACCTCTTTCCACACACATCACTTGCATGTCCCAGTAAACATTCTTTAATCAACTCCCATTCCTCCTCTAACTCCCCAACTTCTCTTTCTTTCACCCTGTCATATGCCACTCTCAACCTGTCTTGATATTCCTGTCTCTTGTCTGGCTTTTTCAACTCTTCCACTTTCACTCTTTCCCTTCTACACCCCCCCTCCCACTCTTCTTCCCCACTCCTTTGCTACTACCACTTTTGCTTTAACTAAAAAATGATCAGACATCCCAGCAGCCACACCCCTAAATACATGCACATCTTTCACTCTACAATCATGCTCTTTGCTACCAATACATAAACCATCAATGCTCTTTTTTCCACTCTTTCATTTGCCACTCTCATTCATGTATACTTATTTATTAACTTCTTGAAAAAACTATTACCTATCACCAACTCTCGCTCCACACACATATCTAACATTCTCTCTCCACTCTCATTCCCACTTGGTACCCCATACTTTCCTACAACACCTTCTACCTCTCCATCACCCACTCTGGCATTCAAGTCACCCAACACAACTACATAGTTCCTTCTTCTCAGACCATCCAAACATCTAGTTAACTCATTCCAGAATTCATCCTGCTATCCCTCACTTATCTCACTTCCTGGCCCAAATGCGCTAATAAAAGCCCAACACTCCCTACCTATCCTAGCCCTCACCCACATCAGCCTTGATGACACTTCTTTCCGCTCCATTACCTTATTTACCATCCATTCACTCAGCAATAATGCCACAACTTCTCTCGCTCTCCCCCTTTCAACCAAAGATACCCTACCTGTCACATCACCAAATGCCACTTCTCCTTTTCCTTTCATCTTCGTCTCCTACAATGCCAATACATCCATCCTCCTCCTACCAAACATATATCCAATCTCACATCTTTTGCTCTCTATCGTACTACAACCACGCACATCCAGACGCCCCAAAACTAGAGTTTGGGGAGAAGTTATTCTCCCCTCTACTCCCCTTCTTCTTTGACATCTCACGGGAGGTTAATACCAGGGGAGGATACCCAGTCCCCTCGCCCCGTCCACTTTTAGTCGCCTCTTACGACACGCAGGGAATACATTGGGGCTATTCTTTGATGTTATGCCTGCCAATTAATATAAGGAAATGGCATCAGAGAAAACTCTAATATTTATACTGGTCTCAAAGAAGCATTATGCTTGAAGCCTTCAAAGGCTCGCACAACAAATCTTCAAGAAACTTGCGTCAGAGAATTATTTCTGGAGGAGTGGATTATTACTTTTCAATTGGGATATTCGAAGCATAATGTTTCTTAGAGACCTGTGTAAATATGACAGATATCTCTGACGCCATTTGGTATTTATGGATGTCAAGAGATTCCCTTCCTTCAAGTCTTATCACCGTATTCCTCAGACAGGCACCTAGGAATAATAAATTTTAAACAATGGTTGTTAAAGACTTGCTATTGGAGAAAAATATTTTACCCCTGTGGAAGATGAGCTTCACAACCATCATCATTTTCGAAGAAATTTCCATTGAGCAATGCTTATTCAACTGCCAGACTAAAGAAGCTTGAAACCTTACGAAGGCTCACACATCAAGTCTTCAAGAAACTTATGTCAAAAAATCATTTCTGGAGTAGAGGATTGTTACTCTTCAACTGGGATATTTAAAGCATGATGTTTCTTAGAGAAATGTATAAAATTTTACTGTGCTCTCTGCGGCTATTTCGTTATATATACATATATATATATATATATATATATATATATATATATATATATATATATATATATATATATATATATATATATATATATATATATATGTGTATATATATATATATATATATATATATATATATATATATATATATATATATATATATATATATATATATATATATATATATATATATATATATATATATATATATATATATATATATATATATATATATATATATATATATATATATATATATATATATATATATATATATATATATATATATATATATATATATATATATATATATATATATATATATATATATATATATATATATATATATATATATATATATATATATATATATATATATATATATATATATATATATATATATATATATATATATATATATATATATATATATATATATATATATATATATATATAAATATATATATATATATATATATATATATATATATATATATATATATATATATATATATATATATATATATATATATATATATATATATATATATATATATATATATATATATATATATATATATATATATATATATATATGCACATATATATATATATGTATATATATATATATATATATATATATATATATATATATATATATATATATATATATATATATATATATATATATATATATATATATATATATATATATATATATATATATATATATATATATATATATATATATATGTGTGTGTGGGGCGGGCACAATATCAAAGAATAGCCTCACCGTATTCCCTGCGTGTCGTAAAAGGCGACTAAAAGTTGATGGGGTGGGGGTACTAGGAATCCCCCTCTTGTATCAACCTCCTGCGAGACGTCAAAGAAGAAGGGGAGTATAGGGGAGAATAATTTCTCCCCAAACTCTAGTTTTGGGGAGGCTAAATGTGCGTGGTTGTAGTACGATAGAGAGCAAAAGATGTGAGATTGGATATATGTTTCGTAAGAGGAGGATGGATGTATTGGCATTGTGTGAGATGAAGATGAAAGGAAAAGGAGAAGTGGCATATGGTGATGTGACGGGTAGGGTGTCTTGGGTTGAAAGGGGGAGAGCGAGAGAAGGTGTTTCATTATTGCTGAGTGAATGGATGGTAAATCAGGTAGTGGAATGGAAAGAAGTGTCATCTAGGCTGATGTGGGTGAGGGCTAGGATAGGAAGGGAATGTTTGGCTTTTGTTAGTGCGTATGGGCCAGGATGTGAGAGAAGTGAGGAAGAGCGGGATGAATTCTGGAATGAGTTAACTAGACGTGTGGATGGTCTGAGTAGAAGTAACTATGTAGTTGTGTTGGGTGACTTGAATGCCAGAGTGGGTGATGGAGAGATAGAAGGTGTTGTAGGAAAGTATGGGGTACCAGGTGGGAATGAGAGTGGCGAGAGACTGTTAGATATGTGTGTGGAGCAAGAGTTGGTGATAGGTAATAGTTTATTTAAGAAGAAGTTAATAAATAAGTATACATGGATGAGAGTGGCAAATGGAAGAGTGAAAGAAAGAGCATTGATGGATTATGTGTTGGTAGCAAAGAGCATGATTGGTAGAGTGAAAGATGTACATGCATTCAGGGGTGTGGCTGCTGGGATGTCTGATCATTTTTTGGTTGAAGCAAAAGTGGTAGTCGCAAAAGAGTGGGGAAATAGTGTGGGGGGATGTAGAAGGGAAATAGTGAAGGTGGAAGAGTTGAAAAAGCCAGACAAGAGACAGGAATATCAAGACAGGTTGAGAGTGGCATATGACAGGGTGAAAGAAAGAGAAGTTGGGGAGTTAGGGGAGGAATGGGAGTTGATGAAAGAATGTTTTGTGGGACATGCAAGTGATGTGTGTGGAAAGAGGTTTGTTGGAGGTGGCATGAGGAGGGGCAGCGAGTGGTGGAATGAAGGGGTGAATATGAAGGTGAAAGAGAAAAAGAGGGCTTTTGAGGAATGGCTGCAGTGTAAAAGTAGGGAGAAGTATGAAAGATATAGGGAGAAAAATGTGGAAACCAAGAGGAAGGTAGAGGAAGAGAAGAGGCTGGCAAATGTTAGGTGGGGACAGGATTTTAGTAGGTCATATGAGGAGAATAAAAAGAAGTTTTGGAAAGAAGTGAAGAGAGCAAGAAAGGGTGGATCGAGGATGGAAGAGACAGTGAAAGATGTGAATGGACAGATGTTAAGAGGGAACGATGCAAGGAAAAGATGGGCAGAATATTTTGAGTGCTTGGTGAATGTTGAGGAAGATAGAGAGGCAGCTATAGTGACAGTGGGAGGGGTTCAAGGGCCAGTAATGGGAGATGAAAATGAGAGAGAGATTACAAGAGAGGAGGTGAAAAGGGCATTGTATGAAGCGAAAGCAGGTAAAGCACCTGGAATGGATGGTGTGAGAGCGGAGATTTTGAAAGAAGGGGGTGTGACTGCATTGGAATGGTTAGTGAGAGTGTTTAATATATGCTTTATGTTGTCATTGGTGCCAGTGGATTGGGTGATTGCCTGTATAGTGCCCCTATGCAAAGGTAAGGGAGATATGTATGAATGCAGTAATTTTAGCGGTATAAGTTTGTTGAGTGTGGTAGGAAAAGAGTATGGTAGGATACTGGTTAATAGGATTAGGGATAAGACAAAATATGTGATCGCGGAAGTGCAGAGTGGTTTTAGGAGAGGTAGAGGTTGTATAGATCAGATTTTTATAGTTAGGCAGTTATGTGAGAAATATTTAGCAAAGGGTAAGGATGTGTATTTTGCATTTTTGGATCTGGAGAAAGCATATGATAGAGTTGATAGAGAGGCTATGTGGAATGTTTTGAGATTATATGGAATCAATGGTAAATTGTTGCATGCAGTGAAGAGTTTGTATGAGGGTAGTAGAGCTTGTGTTAGGGTAGGGAATGAAGTGAGTGAGTGGTTTCCAGTGAGTGTGGGACTGAGACAGGGATGTGTGATGTCACCATGGCTGTTCAATTTGTATATTGATGGAGTTGTAAGAGAGGTGAATGAGCGAGTGCGTGGTCGAGGTTTGAGAATGGTAGATGGGGATGATAACGAGTGGGAGCTGAATTAGTTGCTGTTAGCAGATGATTCTGTGGTGGTGTCAGATTCAGAGGAAAAGCTGTATCAGTTAGTGTCAGAATTTGGAATGGTGTGTGAGAGAAGGAAGCTGCGAGTAAATGTGGGAAACAGTAAGGTTATGAGGTGTACAAGAAATGAGGATGGCGCTGGATTGAATGTTATGTTGAATGGAGAGACACTTGAGGAGGTTAATCAGTTTAAGTATTTAGGCTCGGATATAGCTGCAAATGGTGGAGTGGAAGCAGATGTGTGTCACAGAGTGAATGAAGGATGTAAAGTGTTGGGTGCATTAAAAGGAGTGATGAAGAATAGAGGGTTGCAAATGAATGTTAAGAAAGTTTGTATGAGAAAGTGGTTGTGCCAACTGTGATGTATGGATCAGAGTTATGGGGTATGAAAGAAAGTGAGAGACGGAAACTAAATGTGTTTGAGATGAAATGCCTGAGTAGTATGATTGGTGTATCTCGATTGGATAGTGTTAGGAATGAAGTGGTGAGAGCAAGAACGGGTGTGAGGAGAGAAATTGCAGCCAGATTAGATATGAATGTTCTGAGATGGTTTGGCCATGTGGAAAGGATGGATGATGAAAGGCTGCTGAAAAAGGTGATGAATGCGAGAATTGATGGGAGAAATGCTAGAGAGAGGCCTAGGTTTGGATGGATGGATGGAGTAAGGAGAGCTCTGAATGATAGGAGAATGGATGTGAGGGAAGCAAGCGAGCGTACTAGGAATAGGAATGAGTGGCGAGCGATTGTGACGCGGCTCTGATGGGCATCTGCTATTACCACGGGGCTGCATCTTACATAGATAGCCCTGTGGTAGGGGCAGTAGGATTAGCTGGCAGTTGTGAAGAGACACAGGTTGTGGAAGAGCCGGGAGGATGGGCTGTGGCACTCCAGCAGTGCCATCTGAACGGTCGCTAGCTCCCTCGTCATTGCCCATAGAGCAAAGTAATCCCCCTACTTGTT
>JAXCGZ010022728.1:125000-130000 GCA_037179515.1 Halocaridina rubra | reverse complement strand
GGGAATTGAATTAAATGCTAAAATGAAGCCACGAGTGAGGTTGGGGAATCTGTAATATGAACATAGTGGCATTCAGTTAGGATGCGTTCATTCCAAAGTATAGCAGATATAAGTTCTAAGGTTGGATTACTTTTAATTTTCTGTGGTGTAGTGGTAGCGCTTTGACTTAGTAATCATAAGTCCTAGGTTCGAGTCCCTGTTGGGATAAAAAATGATTCATGTCTTCGCATATGTAATGTGCTTAATTTGTTATTTCATTGCCCGAATGAGATTGGGAATTGAATTAAATTCTAAAATGAAGCCACGAGTGAGGTTGGGGAATCTGTAATTTGAACATAGTGGCATTCAGTTAGAATGTGTTCATTCATAAGTATAGCAGATATAAGCTATAAGGTTGAATTCCTTTTAACCTTCTGTGGTGTAGTAGCAGCGCCTTGACTTAGTAATCATAAGTCCTAGGTTCGAGTCCCAGTCGGGGTAAAAAATGATTCATGTTTTCACATATGTAATGTGCTTAATTGGTTATTTCATGTCCCAAATGAGATTGGGAATTGAATTAAATGCTAAAATGAGACCACGAGTGAGGTTAGGGAATCTGTAATATGAATATAGTGGCATTCAGTTAGAATGCGTTCATTCCTAAGTATAGCAGATATAAACTATAAGGTTGGATTCCTGTTAACCTTCCATGGTTATAGTGGTAGCGCCTTGGCTTAGTAATCATAAGTCCTAGGTTCGAGTCCCGGTCGGGGTAAAAAATGATTCATGTTTTCACATATGTAATGTGCTTAATTGGTTATTTCATGGCCCAAATGAAATTGGGAATTGAATTAAATACTAAAATGAAGCCACGAGTAAGGTTGGGGAATCTCTAATATGAACATAGTGGCATTCAGTTAGAATGCGTTCATTCGTAAGTATGGGAGATATAAGCTAAAAGGTTGGATTCCTTTTAACCTTCTGTGGTTTAGTGGTAGCGCCTTGACTTAGTAATCTTAAGTTCTAGGTTCGAGTCCTGGTCGGGATAAAAAATGATTCATATATATATATATATATATATATATATATATATATATATATATATATATATATATATATATATATATATATATATATATATATATATATATATGTATGTATGTATGTATGTATGTATGTATGTATGCATTTATGTATGTATGTATTTATGTATGTATGTATGTATGTATGTATGTATGTATGTATGTATGTATGTATGTATGTATGTATGTATGTAGGTATGTATGTATGTATATATATATATATATATATATATATATATATATATATATATATATATATATATATATATATATATATATATATATATATATATATATATATATATATTTATTTATTCATTTACAGTAGTGTCCTTGACTCACAAAAACTGCATCCCATGAAGAACTTGTCCGACGAATATAATTTAAGAATAAATTTTGCTCTGACTCTTGAATAATTTTTTACTCACGAACACACATAGACATGCACATCCGGGAAAGCGATACTGTTCCTGCCCACCCACGTTGTTGCTCTCTCAGTTCTGCATTGGTGCCTGCACTGTGTAGCTCATTCGTGGGTCTTTACTTTTCATTGTTTTGCCTTTACTTTAAGCTAGCCCTCATTATGTCTCCTAAGAAAGTTAAGTGCTTTAGCGACAGTGTCGCCAAACATCCTAGATGCAAAGCAATGGAAACTAAGAAGGAAAGAGTTTCTAAGTATGAATATGGTATTCGTGTTCCCGATCTGGGTAAGCAGTAGAACATGGCGAAATCGACTATCTGTGCGATTTTGAAAAATAAAGAGATCTATAAGGCGGCTCACATGGCTAAAGGAGTGAATATCTTAACGAAGAATAAGTCACAATTAATACAAGAGCTAGAAAAGTCATTGCTGGTGTGGATAACTGAAAAATAGCAGGCTGTAGATATATTAGCGAGACCATAATATGCACTAAGGGTATGCAAATTCACCAAGATTTAGTAGCAAAATCTCCGAGTTCTAGTGGCGCTAAAGCTGATGATTTAATTCTATGGCTTGAAAACTTCGTAGACAAACTGGGATTCATAGCGTTATTGGGCATGGAGAGGCGGCTAGCTCTGACCAAAAGGCAGCTGATGCGTACGTGAAGGAATTCGTTAAGTTAACGAGAGTGAAGGTTACATCCCGTAACAAGTTTTTAACTGTGATGGAACAGGACTCTTTTGGAAAAAAATGCCTTAAAGAACCTATCTGGAAACAAACCAATGAAAGACAGGCTTACACTTTTATTTTCGCTAAGGCTAGTGGGGACTGTAAAATCAAGAGTGGTTAATTGGAGTGTTTGCCCTAGTTGTATAGAAATATCTTGAGGAAAATGATTTGCCCATTAAATGTCTCCTCATAAGGGATAATGCTTCTGACCATCCTCCATGAGTGGAAGAAGACCTAGATCTTCAATACGACTTCATAAAAGTCAAATTTCTGCCTCCCAACACCAGTCCTATCCTCCAGCCCATGGACTAGCAGGTAATATATATATATATATATATATATATATATATATATATATATATATATATATATATATATATATATATATATATATATATATATATATATATATATATATATATGGCCTCATTCCCCCTTGTAAGGGGGGTAGCTGAGCAAAGAAACACGCATCCACCACAATCCACACATGCTATGACCACTCCTTTTAGCTCCTTAGGGATAAAGGGTTGCCATGTTCCCCCCCCCCTTCCACCCTGCCTTTGCCATCCACTTTAATTCCTCTCCCACTGACAAATGTTTCTGGTCCTTAGCCAAAAAACTCTCCAAAAACTTCTGTAGCTCGAGCTTTCCCCCTCTCATTCGTTCTTATGGTTCTGTAGCTTGCTTTCCTACTGACAAAGCCACTCTCTTTGGCTCTCATTTTTCTGCCAACTCTTCTGTAAATGATTCCAATGGACCTGTCCCTCAATCTCTACCCCTCTCGAACCCTATCCCCTCCCTTATCCTTTCTTCACGCAAAGTTCATAAGGTTCTTCACGCACTAAAGACAAACAAGGCATCTGGTCCCGATGGTATCCCTGAAAGGTTCCTTATGGAGTTTGCAAATGAACTGGCTCTCGTGCTTTGCCGTCTATTTCGCCTCATCCTGTCAACCAATATCTATCCTTCATCTTGGGAGCATGCTCTAGTGCAACCAGTTCCTAAGATGGGAGATCGCTCTATTTCTTCAAACTACCGACCTATTGCCCTAACCTCTTATATTGCTAAGGTTTTTGAAACTTTGCTCAATGCTCACTTCTTGAAACATCTTGAATCTAACTCATTTATCTCAGGTCACCAGTACTCCTTTCTCAAGGCAAGATTCACTGGTGACCTCCTGTCCTATCTTACTCATGCATGGTCATCTTTGAGGAAATATGGGGAATCCTTTGTCAATGCCCTTGATATCTCTAAATCTTTTGACGGAGTCTGGCGTATGGCTTTACCCCCTTCTCTCTGTTCTCTGATTTCCAGTTTTCTTTCTGACTGTCTTATATTTGTAGGTGTTGACGGTGCAACATCTATCCCATTCCGTTACCAGTGGTGTTCCACAGGGCTCTGTTTTTTCACCTACTTTGTTCCCTCTCTTCATCAATGATCTTCTTCAATTACCATCTTCTTTTCTTCTTCAGGCCTTTACCAACAATTATACCTTGGACTTTTTCTCTACCTTTTTTTCTCAACCTTCATCTGCTACTCTTAATCAGTCTCGTATCACTCTTTCTTTTCTTCTCAACTCCAATTTGCAGAGGGTATCTGAGTGGAGCACCCAAAATTTAGTTAAATTTAATGCCTCCAAGACATCTGAGGTGCTTCTTCTTATACTTGTTTCCTTGGTAGGGTTGAATCTAAGGCAGTCAAACAATTAATGCTCTCTTATTTCTAATCTCGATTCTCTTTCTCTTTGCCGTAAATATGATCCCCTTCTCTTTTCTATTGCTATTACTTCCATCGCTGCTCTGATGAGTTGGCTAGTTGCATCCCTTCCCCACTGCCGAGGCCACGTTATGCTCGCCAAGTGGCCTCACCTCACAGGTAATGTGTGGAGATTTGTAGCTCGTGGATTGCTTCTTCCCATCCACCTCCAGACTCTGGAACTCTCTTCCTCCTTCTGTGTTTCCAAATTCTTCTAACCTATCTTCCTTCAAAACCTGGATCTATCGTCATCTCAGGGCCAAATCCTCCATATCTCTAGGTCCTCAGTAGTTTGACTATTCTTTCAGTCTGTCCTTTTCCTTTGTGTATCATTACATCATCTCTGCCTTGCCCATAACCTTTTTCTTTTTCTTCGTCTTAATACTTTCTCTTACCTAGGCCTTTATTGACAATGGCAGTTTTTTTGTCTGTCCTGGTGTCACACTCATAAAAAAATTAAAATCACCTCATCACATGGCAACTCAACCTCACATCCGTCCATCACAGTTCACAGAGTCTGCATCATCTATGCACAATCTTCCTCCACTCATTCCTTTCTCTTGCAAGCACTCTTCCCTGTTTCACTAACATTCCACGTGCATTCAATGCCCTATTCACGCCTACCATCCATTTCATATATATATATATATATATATATATATATATATATATATATATATATATATATATATATATATATATATATATATATATATATATATATATATATATATATATATATATATATATATATATATATATATATATATATATATATATATATATATATATATATATATATATATATATATATATATATATATATATATATATATATATATTTATATATATATATATATATATATATATATATATATATATATATATATATATATATATATATATATATATATATATATATATATATATATATATATATATATATATATATATATATATATATATATATATATATATATATATATATATATTTATATATATATATATATATATATATATATATATATATATAT
>JAXCGZ010022728.1:92500-122500 GCA_037179515.1 Halocaridina rubra | reverse complement strand
ATTCGGGCCATGAAATTATCAAATAAGCACATTACATATGTGAAAACATGAATCATTTTTTACCCCGACCGGGACTCGAACCTAGGACGTATGATTACTAAGTCAAGGCGCTACCACTACACCACAGAGGGTTGAGGAATCTGTAATATGAACATAGTGGCATTCAGTTAGAATGCGTTCATTCCTAAGTATAGCAGATATAAGCTATAAGGTTGGATTCCTTTTAACCTTCTGTGGTGTAGTGGTAGCGCCTTGACTTAGTAATCATAAGTCCTAGGTCCGAGTCCCGGTCGGGGTAAAAAATGATTCATGTTTTCACATATGTAATGTGCTTATTTGATAATTTCATGGCCCGAATGAGATTGGAATTTGAATTAAATGCTTAAATGAAGCCACGAGTGAGGTTGAGGAATCTGTAATATGAACATAGTGGAATTCAGTTAGAATGCGTTCATTCCTAAGTATAGCAGATATAAGCTATAAGGTTGGATTCCTTTTAACCTTTTGTGGTGTAGTGGTAGTGCCTTGACTTAGTAATCATAAGTCCTAGGTTCGAGTCCCTGTCGGGGTAAAAAATGATTCATGTTTTCACATATGTAATGTGCTTATTTGATAATTTCATGGCCCGAATGAGATTGGAATTTGAATTAAATGCTAAAATGAAGCCACGAGTGAGGTTGAGGAATCTGTAATATGAACATAGTGGCATTCAGTTAGAATGCGTTCATTCCTAAGTATAACAGATATAAGCTATAAGGTTGGATTCCTTTTAACCTTCTGTGGTGTAGTGGTTGTGCCTTGACTTAGTAATCATAAGTCCTAGGTTCGAGTCCCGGTCGGGGTAAAAAATGATTCATGTTTTCACATATGTAATGTGCTTATTTGATAATTTCATGGCCCGAATGAGATTGGAATTTGAATTAAATGCTAAAATGAAGCCACGAGTGAGGTTGAGGAATCTGTAATATGAATATAGTGGCATTCAGTTAGAATGCGTTCATTCCTAAGTATAACAGATATAAGCTATAAGGCTGGATTCCTTTTAACCTTCTGTGGTGTAGTGGTTGTGCCTTGACTTAGTAATCATAAGTCCTAGGTTCGAGTCCTGGTCGGGGTAAAAAATGATTCATGTTTTCACATATGTAATGTGCTTATTTGATAATTTCATGGCCCAAATGAGATTGGAATTTGAACTAAATGCTAAAATGAAGCCACGAGTGAGGTTGAGGAATCTGTAATATGAACATAGTGGCATTCAGTTAGAATGCGTTCATTCCTAAGTATAGCAGATATAAGCTATAAGGTTGGATTCCTTTTAACCTTCTGTGGTGTAGTGGTAGCGCCTTGACTTAGTAATCATAAGTCCTAGTTTCGAGTCCCGGTCGGGGTAAAAAATGATTCATGTTTTCACATATGTAATGTGCTTATTTGATAATTTCATGGCCCGAAGGAGATTGGAATTTGAATTAAATGCTAAAATGAAGCCACGAGTGAGGTTGAGGAATCTGTAATATGAACATAGTGGCATTCAGTTAGAATACGTTCATTCCTATGTATAGCAGATATAAGCTATAAGGTTGGGTTCCTTTTAACCTTCTGTGGTGTAGTGGTAGCGCCTTGACTTAGTAATCATAAGTCCTAGGTTCGAGTCCCGGTCGGGGTAAAAAATGATTCATATATATATATATATATATATATATATATATATATATATATATATATATATATATATATATATATATATATATATATATATATATATATATATATATATATATATATATATATATATATATATATATATATATATATATATATATATATATATATATATATATATATATATATATATATATATATATATATATATATATATATATATATATATATATATATATATATATATATATATATATATATATATATATATATATATATATATATATATATATATATATATATATATATATATATATATATATATATATATATATATACAGACACTCATTCAAAAAGAGGAAATCCCTCTAAACTTCTAGCTTTCGTTGGCCTCCATGAAGAACTTGACAATAATGCTTTAAAATTCCTTAATTGCCTTCAAGATAATAGTATATTGCTACGTGACCTTGGGTAAGGTAACCAAAGACAGGTATTTATTTACATATCTTAATTTTGTAGTTATATTTGTAGGATGATTATATATTTATACCTCCTATATGCTAAAAGGATATTTAACGTGTGCATGAGAATTGCATACATTTTTTGAGATGACTCAGTTCTGAACAGCCCCCTCTCTTTAAGTTTATTCCTTAGGAAAAACAAATATCACAAACAGCACTGACATATCCTATCTACTTTGTTCACCCAACTATTTTTATCATATTTCTAAGGATATTTACATGTCTCTGAAAATGTCTTATGTATTCTAGGATGGATTAATCAGGAACAGCACTCCTTTTCTTTCACAGTCTGTACCAGATACACATACTCAGTTATACCATGTGGGGCTTGAAGCCACTAAAGTTGGATAATATTAAGACTGCATAAGACCAAGCCCTGGCCTTACATTTCCAAAGGCAGACTACATGTTTTCTTGGTCTACAATAGTTCCATTTTCCTCTCTTTGCATTGTTACATTGTTCACGAGTGCTAAGTCAGAGTTATGCTGTTCCGGTTTTACGTCACGGACTCCCTTTTCTACCAAGGGCTAGGACGGTTGCCTTCTTACGAAGGACTTGTTTTGGCAGATGTAATCGTAACTCTGAGTGCATGCCCTTGCTAACCTCAGACCGTGACGGGGCGCGAACCCTCGACCTGACGCCTCAGAGTCGACGACGCTACCGATTGAGCCACAGTGATTACCTAAGTCAGAGTTATGTATAGCTTTTAAATGGGGGTTTACACGGTCAAACGGTTCGTCGAACTCGGTTCGACAGACAAGTGTTTGAAGGGATGTTCGAACGTGTGAACTTGGTATTTGGTTGTCGAACACGTTTGACAAGCGTGTTCGACAACCAAATACACCGTTCACACGTTCGAACATCACTTCAAACACTTGTCTGTCGAACCGCGTTTGACGAACCGTTTGACCGTGTAAACCTCCCTTTAATGTTCAATATTAACAGTGGAAAAAATATAATGGGACACCACTTTTAACAATATAATTGCTAAAAATGCAAAAAGCCGCATTGTTTGGCAAAATGAAGACGTCCTATATTTAGTACATCTAGTCTCACATCGTTCTAGGAGATATAACATTTTTAAAGTGAAACCACTATTTATAATATATTCCTCTCATCATTCTAAGCATTTTGATTCAGTCTGTTTTATTATCTCGTAGTGAATACTCCCAATCGACATTTGTTTGCTTTTGTCATTAAGGGCAGAACATTTAGGCAAATGCCGATAAATGATTTATAATTTAATGAGAGAGTAAATGATTATTTGTGCTCTAAAATTTACATCTAGAAGTTATTCCTTCGATCTAAAAATTAATATTGTTTAAATGGGGTTTACAGCTTCTTGGACAGTTTGATATATAAACGGTAATTATGAATATATGCAAAATTGAATGATGAAAGGTTATTGTGTGATTGCCTAATTGTGTTTATGGGAAAGAGCCCAAAGCTCGTATCTTCCCGTCTCCTGATCGGTTCCATTTTATACTTAGTGATACTTATCATACCTGTCCTTAAAACTATGGATTGAGATAGCATTAACTACCTCCTCGCTTAGCCAATTCCAATTATCAACTACTCTTACACTGAAAAAGTATTTCCTTACATCCTGCAAAGAAGTTTTCTTACGAAGCTTCAAACTATGACCTCTAGTTCTAGAGCCAGCCATCTCAAAATGTCGATTCCTATCCACTCTATCATAACCATGAAGGAATTTAAAGACTGTCACCATATCCCCCCTCAATCTTCTAGCTTCGAGTGATGGTAAGTTTAATTCCCTCAGCCTCTCATCATAACTGAGATTGCGTATTTCTGGCACCAGTTTCTTGGCATGTCTTTGAACTTTTTCAAGCTTAGCTATGTGACTTTTCAAGTGTGGATTCCAAAAGGGGGCTGCATATTCGAGTTTGCCCTCACATAGGTTACATAAATATTTCTTAGCATTTCCTTGTCCATGTGCCTGAAGGTTACACCTTACATTTGATAAGAATGCATATGCTGCCCTTACTATGCCATTTATATGTATTTCTGGAGACAAATCTGCCAGTATGTTTACTCCTAGATCTCTCTCATTTTCTGTCTATTGAAGTTGTACTCCAGCCACCGAGTAGTCAAGCTTGGGCCTTCTTGCACTTGTACCCATTCTCATTACCTTACATTTTGAAGTATTGAATTTCATTAGCCACTTTTCTGACCACTCATGCAGATTATTTAGATCCTCCTGAAGTTCTCTACCATTGTTCTCGTTTTTTACTTTCTTCACAAACTTTGCATCATCTGCAAACATATTCATGAATGAATTTACAGACTCTGGTAGGTCATTTGCATATACAAGGAACAAAAGTGGCCCTAAAACTGAACCCTGTGGAACTCCACTACTAACTCTTCTCCATTCAGACACTAAGTGTCTTACTCTAACCCTCTGTTCCCTTCCTTCTAAGTAAGTTTTTATCCATTCCAAAACATTTCCACCTTTTCTAGCCATTGCTTGCAGCTTCTTAATAAGTCTCCCATGTGGAACAGTGTCAAACGCTTTCTGGAAGTCTAGGAATATGCAATCTGCCCAGCCCTCTCTTTCCTGTAATATTCGGCTTACCTCATCATAATATTCTAATAAGTTTGTTACTGTTGATCTACCTTCTCTGAAGCCATGTTGCCTCACTGACAAAAAGTTGAAGGATTCCAAGTGAAGAGAGATATGTTTCCTTAGTAGTTTCTCCATAACTTTGCAAACTATGCTGGTCAAGGAAACTGGTCTATTGTTCAGAGCCATATACCTCCTTCCCTTTTTGAAGATAGGTATGACATTTGCTTGTTACCAGCATCTAGGAATATCCCCTGACTTCAGTGACTTTTTAAATATGATACTTCGTGCCACTGATATTGAGTTTGCGCATTTCTTAAGCACATGAGGGGATATGTCATCAGGACCTGTAGCTTTATGAACATCTAAATCCATCAGCACTTTGCATACCTCTGTGGCTGTAAGGTTGATGTTCTCTAATACCGGCCCTTGAGCTTCTATCACTGCAATCTGAGGGGGTGGGGTATTTTCTACTGTAAATACTGACTGAAACTTCTTGTTCAATTCTTTGCAGATCTCTTCATCCGTCTCAGTGATGATTCCATCCGCTCTCTTTAGGCTTAAAACCTGTTCTTTTACATTCAGTTTTCCTCTGATAAAGCTGTGGAAAAGCTTGGGATTTTCTTTAGCCTTCCTGGTGATGTCCCTCTCATAGTCTCTCTCTGCCTCTCTCCTTTTACTTAGGTAGTAATTTCTTGCTCTTTTGTAGGTTTGCCAGACATTTATGTTTTTTCTCCTCCTATGCCTTTTCCAGCATTTGTCTCTCCACTCCTTAGCTCTTTTACACCCATTATCGAACCATTTCTCTCTGGCATGAATTACACCTACTTTGGTGACAGGTATGCAGCAATCTACTATCTTCCCATATTTCTCACAAAAGACGTCATACATTTCTTGTACAGATTTGTTGTAAAATAAGGTTCTCCAGTCAATAACTGCAAAAAGCTCATTCATTTTGATGTAATCTCCTTTCGAATAGTTCCTCCTCATGTCCTCAGTGCCTCTACTCTCAGGCAGAATATCTTCAATGATATACTCCATCAACAACACACAGTGGTCACTCTTTCCAATTGGTGGTTCATACTCAATTTTCTCAATATAAAACACATAATCTGTGAATACTAGATCAAGTAGTGATGGCTCGTGTGTGTGATTACCTAATTGTGATTACCTAATTGTGTTTACGGGAAAAAGCCCAAAGCTCGTATCTTCCCGTTTCCTGATCGGTTCCATTTTATACTTAGTGATACTTATCATACCTGTCCTTAAAACTATGGATTGAGATAGCATTAACTACCTCCTCGCTTAGCCAATTCTAATTATCAACTACTCTTACACTGAAAAAGTATTTCCTTACATCCTGCAAAGAAGTTTTCTTACGAAGCTTCAAACTATGACCTCTAGTTCTAGAGCCAGCCATATCAAAATGTCGATTCCTATCCACTCTATCATAACCATGAAGGAATTTAAAGACTGTCACCATATCCCCCCTCAATCTTCTAGCTTCGAGTGATGGTAAGTCTAATTCCCTCAGCCTCTCATCATAACTGAGATTGCGTATTTCTGGCACCAGTTTCTTGGCATGTCTTTGAACTTTTTCAAGCTTAGCTATGTGCTTTTTCAAGTGTGGATTCCAAAAGGGGGCGGGATATTCGAGTTTGCCCTCACATAGGTTACATAAATATTTCTTAGCATTTCCTTGTCCATGTGCCTGAAGGTTACACCTTACATTTGATAAGAATGCATATGCTGCCCTTACTATGCCATTTATATGTATTTCTGGAGACAAATCTGCCAGTATGTTTACTCCTAGATCTCTCTCATTTTCTGTCTATTGAAGTTGTACTCCAGCCACCGAGTAGTCAAGCTTGGGCCTTCTTGCACTTGTACCCATTCTCATTACCTTACATTTTGAAGTATTGAATTTAATTAGCCACTTTTCTGACCACTCATGCAGATTATTTAGATCCTCCTGAAGTTCTCTACCATTGTTCTCGTTTTTTACTTTCTTCACAATCTTTGCATCATCTGCAAACATATTCATGAATGAATTTACAGACTCTGGTAGGTCATTTGCATATACAAGGAACAAAAGTGGCCCTAAAACTGAACCCTGTGGAACTCCACTACTAACTCTTCTCCATTCAGACACTGAGTGTCTTACTCTAACCCTCTGTTCCCTTCCTTCTAAGTAAGTTTTTATCCATTCCAAAACATTTCCACCTTTTCTAGCCATTGCTTGCAGCTTCCTAATAAGTCTCCCATGTGGAACAGTGTCAAACGCTTTCTGGAAGTCTAGGAATATGCAATCTGCCCAGCCCTCTCTTTCCTGTAATATTCGGCTTACCTCATCATAATATTCTAATAAGTTTGTTACTGTTGATCTACCTTCTCTGAAGCCATGTTGCCTCACTGACAAAATGTTGAAGGATTCCAAGTGAAGAGAGATATGTTTCCTTAGTAGTTTCTCCATAACTTTGCAAACTATGCTGGTCAAGGAAACTGGTCTATAGTTCAGAGCCATATACCTCCTTCCCTTTTTGAAGATAGGTATGACATTTGCTTGTTACCAGCATCTAGGAATATCCCCTGACTTCAGTGACTTTTTAAATATGATACTTAGTGCCACTGATATTGAGTTTGCGCATTTCTTAAGCACATGAGGGGATATGTCATCAGGACCTGTAGCTTTATGAACATCTAAATCCATCAGCGCTTTGCATACCTCTGTGGCTGTAAGGTTGATGTTCTCTAATACCGGCCCTTGAGCTTCTATCTTTGCAATCTGAGGGGGTGGGGTATTTTCTACTGTAAATACTGACTGAAACTTCTTGTTCAATTCTTTGCAGATCTCTTCATCCGTCTCAGTGATGATTCCATCCGCTCTCTTTAGGCTTAAAACCTGTTCTTTTACATTCAGTTTTCCTCTGATAAGGCTGTGGAAAAGCTTGGGATTTTCTTTAGCCTTCCTGGTAATATCCCTCTCATTGTCTCTCTCTGCCTCTCTCCTTTTACTTAGGTAGTAATTTCTTGCTCTTTTGTAGGTTTGCCAGACATTTATGTTTTTTCTCCTCCTATGCCTTTTCCAGCATTTGTCTCTCCACTCCTTAGCTCTTTTACACCCTTTATCGAACCATTTCTCTCTGGCATGAATTACACCTACTTTGGTGAAAGGTATGCAGCAATCTACTATCTTCCCATATTTCTCACAAAAGATGTCATACATTTCTTGTACAGATTTGTTGTAAAATAAGGTTCTCCAGTCAATAACTGCAAAAAGCTCATTCATTTTGATGTAATCTCCTTTCGAATAGTTCCTCCTCATGTCCTCAGTGCCTCTACTCTCAGGCAGAATATCTTCAATGATATACTCCATCAACAACACACAGTTGTCACTCTTTCCAATTGGTGGTTCATACTCAATTTTCTCAATATAAAACACATAATCTGTGAATACTAGATCAAGTAGTGATGGCTCGTGTGTGTGATTACCTAATTGTGATTACCTAATTGTGTTTACGGGAAAAAGCCCAAAGCTCGTATCTTCCCGTCTCCTGGTCGGTTCCATTTTATACTTAGTGATACTTATCATACCTGTCCTTAAAACTATGGATTGAGATAGCATTAACTACCTCCTCGCTTAGCCAATTCCAATTATCAACTACTCTTACACTGAAAAAGTATTTCCTTACATCCTGTGAAGAAGTTTTCTTACGAAGCTTCAAACTATGACCTCTAGTTCTAGAGCCAGCCATATCAAAATATCGATCCCTATCCACTCTATCATAACCATGAAGGAATTTAAAGACTGTCACCATATCCCCCTCACTCTTCTAGCTACCAGTGATGGTAAGTCTAATTCCCTCAGCCTCTCATCATAACTGAGATTGCGTATTTCTGGCACCAGTTTCGTGGCATGTCTTTGAACTTTTTCAAGCTTAGCTATGTGCTTTTTCAAGTGCGGATTCCAAAAGGGGGCTGCATATTCGAGTTTTGGCCTCACATAGGTTACATAAATATTTCTGAACATTTCCTTGTCCATGTGCCTGAAGGCTACCCTTACATTTGATAAGAATGCATATGCTGCCCTTACTATGCCATTTATATGTATTTCTGGAGACAAATCTGCCAGTATGTTTACTCCTAGATCTCTCTCATTTTCTGTCTCTTGAAGTTGTACTCCAGCCACCGAGTAGTCAAGCTTGGGCCTTCTTGCACTTGTACCCATTCTCATTACCTTACATTTTGAAGTATTGAATTTCATTAGCCACTTTTCTGACCACTCATGCAGATTATTTAGATCCTCCTGAAGTTCTCTACCACTGTTCTCGTTTTTTACTTTCTTCATAATCTTTGCATCATCTGCAAACATATTCATGAATGAATTTACAGACTCTGGTAGGTCATTTACATATACAAGGAACAAAAGTGGCCCTAAAACTGAACCGTGTGGAACTCCACTACTAACTCTTCTCCATTCAGACACTGAGTGTCTTACTCTAACCCTCTGTTCCCTTCCTTCTAAGTAAGTTTTTATCCATTCCAAAACATTTCCACTTATTCTAGCCATTGATTGCAGCTTCCTAATAAGTCTCCCATGTGGAACAGTGTCAAATGCTTTCTGGAAGTCTAGGAATATGCAATCTGCCCAGCCCTCTCTTTCCTGTAAGATTTGGCTTACCTCATCATAAAATTCTAATAAGTTTGTTACTGTTGATCTACCTTCTCTGAAGCCATGTTGCCTCACTGACAAAAAGTTGAAGGATTCCAAGTGAAGAGAGATATGTTTCCTTAGTAGTTTCTCCATAACTTTGCAAACTATGCTGGTCAAGGAAACTGGTCTATAGTTCAGAGCCGTATCCCTCCTTCCCTTTTTGAAGATATTTATCACATTTGCTTGTTTCCAGCATCTTGGAATCTCCCCCGACTCCAGTGACTCCTTAAATATGATACTTAGTGCCACTGATATTGTTTTTGCGCATTTTTTAAGCACATGAGGGGATATGTCATCCGGACCTGTAGCTTTATGAACATCTAAATCCATCAGCACTTTGCATACCTCTGTGGCTGTAAGGTTGATGTTCTCTAATACCGGCCCTTGAGCTTCTATCACTGCAATCTGAGGGGGTGGGGTATTTTCTACTGTAAATACTGAATGAAACTTCTTGTTCAATTCTTTGCAGATCTCTTCATCCGTCTCAGTGATGCTTCCATCCGCTCTCTTTAGCCTTAAAACCTGTTCTTTTACCTTCAGTTTTCCTCTGATAAAGCTGTGGAAAAGCTTGGGATTTTCTTTAGCCTTCCTGGTGATGTCCCTCTCATAGTCTCTCTCTGCCTCTCTCCTTTTACTTAGGTAGTCATTTCTTGCTCTTTTGTAGGTTTGCCAGGCATTTATGTTTTTTCTCCTCCTATGCCTTTTCCAGCATTTGTCTCTCCACTCCTTAGCTCTTTTACACCTATTATCGAACCATTTCTCTCTGGCATGAATTACACCTACTTTGGTGACAGGTATGCAGCAATCTACTATCTTCCCATATTTCTCACAAAAGATGTCATACATTTCTTGTACAGATTTGTTGTAAAATAAGGTTCTCCAGTCAATAACTGCAAAAAGCTCATTCATTTTGATGTAATCTCCTTTCCGATAGTTCCTCCTCATGTCCTCAGTACCTCTACTCTCAGGAAGAATATCTTCAATGATATACTCCATCAACAACACACAGTGGTCACTCTTTCCAATTGGTGGTTCATACTCAATTTTTTCAATATCCAACACATTATCTGTGAACACTAGATCAAGTAGTGATGGCTCATCCCCACCCCTGGCCCTTGTTGGTTCCATTACATGTTGGTCTAGGAATCTTGCCCCGAATGAGTCCTCACCACTGTGTGGGTCAAGATTTATCCAATCTATCTCTTTATGATTAAAGTCTCCCATAATCAAAATCCTACATTTTTTTTCCCGTGCTATGTTAACAACTGAGTTTATGACTTCAATAGTACCTATATGACTTTCCTCATAAACTTCAAGCCTATTTTGGTTCCTTGGTGGGTTGTATACAACAGTTATTATAATGCTCTCTGACCCAGTATTTATGCGAGCAACAAGAAATTCCTTGAACTCACTTTCTATAGCCAAGTTTATTTCTTCGACTTGAATCCTTTCACTTATGAGCAGTGCTATCCCTCCACCAGTCCTCTCAGATCTTTCAACCCTTAGTATTCTGAAACCCTTAGGAAAAACTGTGACACTGTTTATGTCCTCACTCAACTTAGTCTCTGTAATTGCTACTATATCTGCCTTACTGTTGTGAATCCTATCTTTTAATTCTACTGCCTTACCAGCTAATCCATCAGCATTTGTGTATAACAATCTTAATGAGGCCCCATCCCCTGATCTTCTGTCATTATCTTCTTTATCTCCCCTTTGTCTGGAAGAACTCTGTGTGTGTGTGTGTGTGTGTGTGTGTGTGTGTGTGTGTGTGTGTGTGTGCGTGTGTGTGTGTGTGTGTGTGTGTGTGTGCTCTCTACCCAGTAATGAAAGATACGAATGTTTCAAAAGACATCAAAAGAGCCATGTTTGAGAGAGTACTTACACCGATAATGATGTATGGATGATAAAGTTTAACCATTACAAATAAAGAATAGAATAGAATTCAAGCCTCAGCGATAAAGAACTATTGTAAATAATAAAGGAAGAGACATAATTAGACATGAAAACCTTAAGAGGTGAATTATAGAAGTGGGTTTAATATGAAACAAAATTAAACAAGGACACTTGAGACGTTTGGGACATCTGGAGAGCATGGTTAAAAATCGAATTTCCAAGAAGAGATGGAATTAAACACCAGATGGAAGAACTAGGGGTGGACCTCGAAAACGTTGGCAAAACGTGGTGAAAGAGATCTTTGAAAAGCACGCCTCTCCAACATATATATATATATATATATATATATATATATATATATATATATATATATATATATATATATATATATATATATATATATATATATATATATATATATATATATATATATATATATATATATATATATAATATATATATATATATATATATATATATATATATATATATATATATATATATATATATATATATATATATATATATATATATATATATATATATATATATATATATATATATATATATATATATATATATATACATATATACATATATATATATATATATATATATATATATATATATATATATATATATATATATATATATATATATATATATATATATATATATATATATATATATATATATATATATATATATATATATATATATATATATAGCAGATATAAGCTATAATGTTGGATTCCTTTTAACCTTCTGTGGTGTAGTGGTAGCGCCATGACTTAGTAATCATAAGTCCTAGGTTCGAATCTCGGTCGGGGTAAAAAGAAATTATTCATGTTTTCACATTTGTAATGTGCTTATTTGTATTTCATGGCCCGAATGAGATTGGGAATTGAATTGAATGCTAAAATGAAGCCACAAGTGAGGTTGGGGAATCTGCAATATGAACATAGTGGCATTCAGTTAGAATGCATTCATTCCTAAGTATAGCATATATAAGCTAAAAGGTTGGATTCCTTTTAACCTTCTGTGGTGTAGTGGTAGCGCCTTGTCTTAGTAATCATAAGTCCTAGGCTCGAGTCCCGGTCGGGGTAAAAAATGATTCATGTTTTCACATATGTAATGTGCTTATTTGTATTTCATGGCCCGAATGAGATTGGGAATTGAATTAAATGCTAAAATGAAGCCACGAGTGAGGTTGTGGAATTTGTAATATGAACATAGTGGCATTCAGTTAGAATGCGTTCATTCCTAAGTATAGCAGATATAAGCTATAAGGTTGGATTCCTTTTAACCTTCTGTGGTGTAGTGGTAGTGCCTTGACTTAGTAATCATAAGTCCTAGGTTCGAGTCCCGGTTGGGGTAAAAAATGATTCATGTTTTCACATATGTAATGTGCTTATTTGAATATCATGGCAAGAATGAGATTGGGAATTGAATTAAATGATAAAATGAAGCCACGAGTGAGGTTGAGGAATCTATAATATGAACATAGTGGCATTCAGTTAGAATGCGTTCATTCCTAAGTATAGCAGATATAAGCTATAAGGTTGGATTCCTTTTAACCTTCTGTGGTGTAGTGCTAGCGCCTTGACTTAGTAATCATAAGTCCTAGGTTCGAGTCCCTGTCGGGGTAAAAAAAATGATTCATGTTTTCACATATGTAATATGCTTATTTGTATTTCACGGCCCGAATGAGATTGGGAATTGAATTAAATGCTAAAATGAAGCCACAAGTGAGGTTGGGGAATCTGCAATATGAACATAGTATCATTCAGTTAGAATGTGTTCATTCCTAAATATAGCAGATATAAGCTATAAGGTTGGATTCCTTTTAACCTTCTTTGGTGTAGTGGTAGCGCCTTGACTTAGTAATCATAAGTCCTAGGTTCGAGTCCCGGTTGGGGTAAAAAATGATTCATGTTTTCACATATGTAATGTGCTTATTTGTATTTCATGGCCCGAATGAGATTGGGAATTGAAATAAATGCTAAAATTGAAGCCACGAGTGAGGTTGGGGAATCTGTAATATGAACATAGTGGCATTCATTTAGAATGCGTTCATTCCTAAGTATAGCAGATATAAGCTATAAGGTTGGATTCCTTTTAATCTTCTGTGGTGTAGTGGTAGCGCCTTGACTTAGTAATCATAAGTCCTAGGTTCGAGTCCCGGTCGGGGTAAAAAGTGATTCATATTTTCACATACGTAATGTGCTTATTTGTATTTCATGACTCGAATTAGATTTGGAATTGAATTAAATGCTAAAATAAAGCCATGAGTGAGGTTGGGGAATCTGCAATATGAAAATAGTGGCATTCAGTTAGAATGCGTTCATTCCTAAGTATAGCAAATATAAGCTATAAGGTTGGATTCCTTTTAACCTTCTGTGGTGTAATGGTAGCGACTTGACTTAGTAATCATAAGTCCTAGGTTCGAGTCCCGGTCGGGGTAAAAAATGATTCATGTTTTCACATATGAAATATGCTTATTTGTATTTCATGGCCCGAATGAGATTGGGAATTGAATTAAATGCTAAAATGAAGCCACGTGTGAGATTGGGGAATCTGTAATATGAACATAGTGGCATTCAGTTAGAATGCGTTCATTCCTAAGTATAGCAAATATAAGCTATAAGGTTGGATTCCTTTTAACCTTTTGTGGTGCAGTGGTAGCGACTTGACTTAGTAAACATAAGTCCTAGGTTCGAGTCCCGGTTGAGGTAAAAAAGGATTCATGTTTTCACATATGTAATGTGCTTATTTGTATTTCATGGCCCGAATGAGATTGGAAATTGAATTAAATGCTAAAATGAAGCCACGAGTGAAGTTGTGGAATCTGTAATATGAACATAGTGGCATTCAGTTAGAATGCATTCATTCCTAAGTATAGCAGATATAAGCTATAAGGTTGGATTCCTTTTAACCTTTTGTGGTGCAGTGGTAGCGACTTGACTTAGTAAACATAAGTCCTAGGTTCGAGTCCCGGTTGGGGTAAAAAAGGATTCATGTTTTCACATATGTAATGTGCTTATTTGTATTTCATGGCCCGAATGAGATTGGAAATTGAATTAAATGCTAAAATGAAGCCACGAGTGAGGTTGTGGAATCTGTAATATGAACATAGTGGCATTCAGTAAGAATGCATTCATTCCTAAGTATAGCAGATATAAGCTATAAGGTTGGATTCCTTTTAACCTTCTGTGGTGTAGTGGTAGCGCCTTGACTTAGTAATCATAAGTCCTAGGTTCGAGTCCCGGTCGGGGTAAAAATTGATTCATGTTTTCATATATGTAATGTGCTTATTTATATTTCAAGGCCCGAATCAGATTGGGAATTGAATGAAATGCTAAAATGAAGCCACGAGTGAGGTTGTGGAATCTGTAATATGAACATAGTGGCATTCAGTTAGAATGCGTTCATTCCTAAGTATAGCAGATATAAGCTATAAGGTTGGATTCCTTTTAACCTTTTGTGGTGCAGTGGTAGCGACTTGACTTAGTAAACATAAGTCCTAGGTTCGAGTCCCGGTTGGGGTAAAAAAGGATTCATGTTTTCACATATGTAATGTGCTTATTTGTATTTCATGGCCCGAATGAGATTGGAAATTGAATTAAATGCTAAAATGAAGCCACGAGTGAGGTTGTGGAATCTGTAATATGAACATAGTGGCATTCAGTTAGAATGCATTCATTCCTAAGTATAGCAGATATAAGCTATAAGGTTGGATTCCTTTTAACCATCTGTGGTGTAGTGGTAGCGCCTTGACTTAGTAATCATAAGTCCTAGGTTCGAGTCCCGGTCGGGGTAAAAATTGATTCATGTTTTCATACATGTAATGTGCTTATTTATATTTCATGGCCCGAATGAGATTGGGAATTGAATTAAATGATAAAATGAAGCCACGAGTGAGGTTGTGGAATCTGTAACATGAACATAGTTGCATTCAGTTAGAATGCATTCATTCCTAAGTATAGCAGATATAAGCTATAAAGTTGGATTCCTTTTAACCTTCTGTGGTGTAGTGGTAGCACCTTGACTTAGTGATCATAAGTCCTAGGTTCGAGTCCCGGTTTTGGTAAAAATTGATTCATGTTTTCACATATGTAATATGCTTATTTGTATTTCATGGACCGAATGAGATTGGGAATTGAATTAAATGATAAAATGAAGCCACGAGTGAGGTTGAGGAATCTGTAATATGAACATAGTGGACAGTTAGAATGCGTTAATTCCTAAGTATAGCAGATATAAGCTATAAGGTTGGATTCCTTTTAACCTTCTGTGGTTTAGTGCTTGCGCCTTGACTTAGTAATCATAAGTCCTAGGTTCGAGTCCCTGTCGGCGTAAAAAGAATGATTCATGTTTTCACATATGTAATGTGCTTATTTGTATTTCATGGCCCGAATGAGATTGGGAATTGAATTAAATGCTAAAATGAAGCCAGAAGTGAGGTTGGGGAATCTGTAATTTGATCATAGTGACATTCAGTTAGAATGAGTTCATTCCTAAGTATAGCAGATATAAGCTATAAGGTTGGACTCCTTTTAATCTTCTGTGGTGTAGTGGTAGCGCCTTGACTTAGTAATCATAAGTCCTAGGTTCGAGTCCCGGTTGGGGTAAAATATGATTCATGTTTTCACATATGTAATGTGCTTATTTGTATTTCATGGCCCGAATGAGATTGGGAATTGAAATAAATGCTAAAATTGAAGCCACGAGTGAGGTTGTGGAATCTGTAATATGAACATAGTGGCATTCAGTTAGAATGCATTCATTCCTAAGTATAGCAGATATAAGCTATAAGGTTGGATTCCTTTTAACCTTCTGTGGTGTAGTGGTAGCGCCTTGACTTAGTAATCATAAGTCCTAGGTTCGAGTGCCGGTCGGGGTAAAAATTGATTCATGTTTTCATATATGTAATGTGCTTATTTAAATTTCATGGCCCGAATGAGATTGGAATTTGAATTAAATGCTAAAATTAAGCCACGAGTGAGGTTGAGGAATCTGTAATATGAACATAGTGGAATTCAGTTAGAATGCGTTCATTCCTAAGTATAGCAGATATAAGCTATAAGGTTGGATTCCTTTTAACCTTCTGTGGTGTAGTGGTAGCGCCTTGACTTAGTAATCATAAGTCCTAGGTTCGAGTCCTGGTCGGGGTAAAAAATGATTCATGTTTTCACATATGTAATGTGCTTATTTGATAATTTCATGGCCCGAATGAGATTGAAATTTGAACTAAATGCTAAAATGAAGCCACGAGTGAGGTTGAGGAATCTGCAATATGAACATAGTGGCATTCAGTTAGAATGCGTTCATTCCTAAGTATAGCAGATATAAGCCATAAGGTTGGATTCCTTTTAACCTTCTGTGGTGTAGTGTATATATATATATATATATATATATATATATATATATATATATATATATATATATATATATATATATATATATATATATATATATATATATATATATATATATATATATATATATATATATATATATATATAAACCTTTATTTCCATATCAATACAATGGGTATTCGTCAGCCAGGGCAAGCCCCAACCCCCCACTGTGGTGTCCAAACACAGCAGTTCCTGCCAGTAAACAGCTTAAACTCTCGGTCTTGGACGGGAACCGATCTTTCGACCTCCTGAATGCGAAGCCAGCGCGTTACCACTGTACTAGCCAGCAGGCTAGTACCTAGGACTTACTTAGTGGTAGCGCCTTGACTTAGTAATCATAAGTCCTAGGTTCGAGTCCCGGTCGGGGTAAAAAATGATTCATGTTTTCACATATGTAATGTGCTTATTTGATAATTTCATGGCCCGAAGGAGATTGGAATTTGAATTAAATGCTAAAATGAAGCCACGAGTGAGGTTGAGGAATCTGTAATATGAACATAGTGGCATTCAGTTAGAATGCGTTCATTCCTAAGTATAGCATATATAAGCTATAAGGTTGGATTCCTTTTAACCTTCTGTGGTGTAGTGGTAGCGCCTTGACTTAGTAATCATAAGTCCTAGGTTCGAGTCCCTGTCGGGGTAAAAAATGATTCATGTTTTCACATATGTAATGTGCTTATTTGATAATTTCATGGCCCGAATGAGATTGGAATTTGAATTAAATGCTAAAATGAAGCCACGAGTGAGGTTGAGGAATCTGTAATATGAACATAGTGGCATTCAGTTAGAATGCGTTCATTCCTAAGTATACCAGATATAAGCTATAAGGTTGGATTCGTTTTAACCTTCTGTGGTGTAGTGGTTGTGCCTTGACTTAGTAATCATAAGTCCTAGGTTCAAGTCCTGGTCGGGGTAAAAAATGATTCATGTTTTCACATATGTAATGTGCTTATTTGATAATTTCATGGCCCGAATGAGATTGGAATTTGAACTAAATGCTAAAATGAAGCCACGAGTGAGGTTGAGGAATCTGTAATATGAACATAGTGGCATTCAGTTAGAATGCGTTCATTCCTAAGTATAGCAGATATATGCTATAAGGTTGGATTCCTTTTAACCTTCTGTGGTGTAGTGGTAGCGCCTTAACTTAGTAATCATAAGTCCTAGGTTCGAGTCCCGGTCGGGGTAAAAAATGATTCATGTTTTCACATATGTAATGTGCTTATTTGATAATTTCATGGCCCGAATGAGATTGGAATTTGAATTAAATGCTAAAATGAAGCCACGAGTGAGGTTGAGGAATCTGTAATATGAACAAAGTGGCATTCAGTTTGAATGCGTTCATTCCTAAGTATAACAGATATAAGCTATAAGGTTGGATTCCTTTTAACCTTCTGTGGTGTAGTGGTTGTGCCTTGACTTAGTAATCATAAGTCCTAGGTTCGAGTCCTGGTCGGGGTAAAAAATGATTCATGTTTTCACATATGTAATGTGCTTATTTGATAATTTCATGGCCCAAATGAGATTGGAATTTGAACTAAATGCTAAAATGAAGCCACGAGTGAGGTTGAGGAATCTGTAATATGAACATAGTGGCATTCAGTTAGAATGCGTTCATTCCTAAGTATAGCAGATATAAGCTATAAGGTTGGATTCTTTTTAACCTTCTGTGGTGTAGTGGTAGTGCCTTGACTTAGTAATCATAAGTCCTAGTTTCGAGTCCCGGTCGGGGTAAAAAATGATTCATGTTTTCACTTATGTAATGTGCTTATTTGATAATTTCATGGCCTGAAGGAGATTGGAATTTGAATTAAATGCTAAAATGAAGCCACGAGTGAGGTTGAGGAATCTGTAATATGAACATAGTGGCATTCAGTTAGAATACGTTCATTCCTAAGTATAGCATATATAAGCTATAAGGTTGGATTCGTTTTAACCTTCTGTGGTGTAGTGGTAGCGCCTTGACTTAGTAATCATAAGTCCTAGGTTCGAGTCCCGGTCGGGGTGAAAAAAATGATTCATATATATATATATATATATATATATATATATATATATATATATATATATATATATATATATATATATATATATATATATATATATATATATATATATATATATATATATATATATATATATATATATATATATATATATATATATATATATATATATATATATATATATATATATATATATATATATATATATATATATATATATATATATATATATATATATATATATATATATATATATATATATATATATATATATATATATATATATATATATATTTATATATATACATATATATATATATATATATATATATATATATATATATATATATATATATATATATATATATATATATATATATATATATATATATATATATATATATATATATATATATATATATATATATATATATATATATATATATATATATATATATATATATATATATATATATATATATATATATATATATATATATATATATATATATATATATATATATATATATATATATATATATATATATATATATATATATATATATATATATATATATATATATATATATATATATATATATATATATATATATATATATATATATATATATATATATATATATATATATATATATATATATATATATATATATATATATATATATATATATATATATATATATATATATATATATATATATATATATATATATATATATATATATATATATATGATATATATATATGTATATATATATATATATATATATATATATATATATATATATATATATATATATATATATATATATATATATATATATATATATATATATATATATATATATATATATATATATATATATATATATATATATATATATATATATATATATATATATATATATATATATATATATATATATATATATATATATATATATATATATATATATATATATATATATATATATATATATATATATATATATATATATATATATATATATATATATATATATATATATATATATATATATATATATACATAAATATATATATATATATATATATATATATATATATATATATATATATATATATATATATATATATATATATATATATATATATATATATATATATATATATATATATATATATATATATATATATATATATATATATATATATATATATATATATATATATATATAGCAGATATAAACTATAATGTTGGATTCCTTTTAACCTTCTGTGGTGTAGTGGTAGCGCCTTGACTTAGTAATCATAAGTCCTAGGTTCGAGTTCCTGTCGGGGTAAAAAAAATGATTCATGTTTTCACATATGTAATATGCTTATTTGTATTACACGGCCCGAATGAGATTGGGAATTGAATTAAATGCTAAAATGAAGCCACAAGTGAGGTTGGGGAATCTGTAATATGAACATAGTGGCATTCAGTTAGAATGCGTTCATTCCTAAGTATAGCAGATATAAGCTATAAGGTTGGATTCCTTTTAACCTTCCGTTGTGTAGTGGTAGCGCCTTGACTTAGTAATCATAAGTCCTAGGTTCGAGTCCCGGTCGGGGTTAAAAATTGATTCATGTTTTCACATACGTAATGTGCTTATTTGTATTTCATGACTCGAATTAGATTTGGAATTGAATTAAATGCTAAAATAAAGCCACGAGTGAGGTTGGGGAATCTGTAATATGAACATAGTGGCATTCAGTTTGAATGCGTTCATGCCTAAGTATAGCAAATATAAGCTATAAGGTTGGATTCCTTTTAACCTTCTGTGGTGTAGTGGTAACGACTTGACTTAGTAAACATAAGTCCTTGGTTCGAGTCCCGGTTGGGGTAAAAAAGGATTCATGTTTTCACATATGTAATGTGCTTATTTGTATTTCATGGCCGAATAAGATTGGGAATTGAATTAAATGCTAAAATGAAGCCACGAATGAGGTTGGGGAATCTGTAATATGAACATAGTGGGATTCAGTTAGAATGCGTTCATTCCTAAGTATAGCAGATATAAGCTATAAGGTTGGATTAATTTTAACCTTCTGTGGTGTAGTGGTAACGACTTGACTTAGTAAACATAAGTCCTTGGTTCGAGTCCCGGTTGGGGTAAAAAAGGATTCATGTTTTCACATATGTAATATGCTTATTTGTATTTCATGGCCGAATAAGATTGGGAATTGAATTAAATGCTAAAATGAAGCCACGAATGAGGTTGGGGTATCTGTAATATGAACATAGTGGCATTCAGTTAGAATGCATTCATTCCTAAGTATAGCAGATATAAGCTATAAGGCTGTATTCCTTTTAACCTTCTGTGATGGAGAGGTAGCGCCTTGACTTAGTAATCATAGGTCCTAGGTTTGAGTCACGGTTGGGGTAAAAAATGATTCATGTTTTCACATATGTAATGTGCTTATTTGTATTTCATGACCCGAATGAGATTGGGAATTAAATTAAATGCTAAAATGAAGCCACGAGTGAGGTTGGGGAATCTGTAATATGACCATAGTGGCATTCAGTTAGAATGCGTTCATTCCTAAGTATAGCAGATATAAGCTATAAGGTTGGATTCCTTTTAACCTTCTGTGGTGTAGTGGTAGCGACTTGACCTAGAAATCATAAGTTCTAGGTTCGAGTCCCGGTCAGGGTAAAAAGAAATGATTCATGTTTTCACAAATGTAATGTGATTATTTGTATTTCATAGCCCGAATGAGATTGGGAATTGAATTAAATTCTAAAATGAAGCCACGAGTGAGGTTGGGGAATCTGTAATATGAACATAGTGGCATTCAGTTAGAATTCGTTCATTCCTAAGTATAGCATATATAAGCTATAAGGTTGGATTCCTTTTAACCTTCTGTGGTGTAGTGGTAGCGACTTGACTTAGTAATTATAAGTCCTAGGTTCGACTCCCGGTCGGGGTAAAAAATTATTAATGTTTTCACATATGTAATGTGCTTATATATATATATATATATATATATATATATATATATATATATATATATATATATATATATATATATATATATATATATATATATATATATTTACAGGTCGATTGTTCGCGCCCTGTCACGGTATGAAGTTAGCAAGGGCACTCACTCAGGGTAACGATTACATCTGCCAAAACAAGTCCTTTGCAAGAAGGCAACCGTCCTAGCCTTTGGTTGAAAAGGGTTTCCGTGACATAAAACTGAAACCGATATATATATATATATATATATATATATATATATATATATATATATATATATATATATATATATATATATATATATATATATATATATATATATATATATATATATATATATATATATATATATATATATATATATATATATATATATATATATATATATATATATATATATATATATATATATATATATATATATATATATATATATATATATATATATATATATATATATATATATATATATATATATATATATATATATATATATATATATATATATATATATATATATATATATATATATATATATATATATATATATATATATATATATATATATATATATATATATATATATATATATATATATATATATATATATATATATATATATATATATATATATATATATATATATATATATATATATATATACATATATATATATATATATATATATATATATATATATATATATATATATATATATATATATATATATATATATATATATATATATATATATATATATATATATATATATATATATATATATATATATATATATAGCAGATATAAACTATAATGTTGGATTCCTTTTAACCTTCTGTGGTGTAGTGGTAGCGCCTTGACTTATTAATCATAAGTCCTAGGTTCGAGTCCCGGTTGGGGTAAAAAATGATTCATGTTTTCACATATGTAATGTGCTTATTTGTATTTCATGACCCGAATGAGATTGGGAATTGAATTAAATGCTAAAATGAAGCCACGAGTGAGGTTGGGGAATCTGTAATATGAACATAGTGGGATTCAGTTAGAAGGCGTTCATTCCTAAGTATAGCAGATATAAGCTATAAGGTTGGATTCCTTTTAACCTTCTGTCTTGTAATGATAGCGCCTTGACTTAGTAATCATAAGTCCTAGGTTCGAGTCCCGGTTGGGGTAAAAAATGATTCATGTTTTCACATATGTAATGTGCTTATTTGTATTTCATGACCCGAATGAGATTGGGAATTGAATTAAATGCTAAAATGAAGCCACGAGTGAGGTTGGGGAATCTGTAATATGAACATAGTGGGATTCAGTTAGAATGCGTTCATTCCTAAGTATAGCAGATATAAGCTATAAGGTTGGATTCCTTTTAACCTTCTGTGGTGTAGTGGTAACGACTTGACTTAGTAAACATAAGTCCTTGGTTCGAGTCCCGGTTGGGGTAAAAAAGGATTCATGTTTTCACATATGTAATGTGCTTATTTGTATTTCATGGCCGAATAAGATTGGGAATTGAATTAAATGCTAAAATGAAGCCACGAATGAGGTTTTGGTATCTGTAATATGAACATAGTGGCATTCAGTTAGAATGCATTCATTCCTAAGTATAGCAGATATAAGCTATAAGGCTGTATTCCTTTTAACCTTCTGTGATGGAGAGGTAGCGCCTTGACTTAGTAATCATAGGTCCTAGGTTTGAGTCACGGTTGGGGTAAAAAATGATTCATGTTTTCACATATGTAATGTGCTTATTTGTATTTCATGACCCGAATGAGATTGGGAATTAAATTAAATGCTAAAATGAAGCCACGAGTGAGGTTGGGGAATCTGTAATATGACCATAGTGGCATTCAGTTAGAATGCGTTCATTCCTAAGTATAGCAGATATAAGCTATAAGGTTGGATTCCTTTTAACCTTCTGTGGTGTAGTGGTAGCGACTTGACCTAGAAATCATAAGTTCTAGGTTCGAGTCCCGGTCAGGGTAAAAAGAAATGATTCATGTTTTCACAAATGTAATGTGATTATTTGTATTTCATAGCCCGAATGAGATTGGGAATTGAATTAAATTCTAAAATGAAGCCACGAGTGAGGTTGGGGAATCTGTAATATGAACATAGTGGCATTCAGTTAGAATTCGTTCATTCCTAAGTATAGCATATATAAGCTATAAGGTTGGATTCCTTTTAACCTTCTGTGGTGTAGTGGTAGCGACTTGACTTAGTAATTATAAGTCCTAGGTTCGACTCCCGGTCGGAGTAAAAAATTATTAATGTTTTCACATATGTAATGTGCTTATTTGTATATATATATATATATATATATATATATATATATATATATATATATATATATATATATATATATATATATATATATATATATATATATATATATATTTACAGGTCGATTGTTCGCGCCCTGTCACGGTATGAAGTTAGCAAGGGCACTCACTCAGGGTAACGATTACATCTGCCAAAACAAGTCCTTTGCAAGAAGGCAACCGTCCTAGCCTTTGGTTGAAAAGGGAGTCCGTGACATAAAACTGAAACCGATATATATATATATATATATATATATATATATATATATATATATATATATATATATATATATATATATATATATGTATATTTATATATATATATATATATATATATATATATATATATATATATATATATATATATATATATATATATATATATATATATATATATATATATATATATATATATATATATATATATATATATATATATATATATATATGTATATATATATATATATATATATATATATATATATATATATATATATATATATATATATATATATATATATATATACATAAATATATATATATATATATATATATATATATATATATATATATATATATATATATATATATATATATATATATATATATATATATATATATATATATATATATATATATATATATATATATATATATATATATATATATATATATATATATATACATATATATATATATATATATATATATATATATATATATATATATATATATATATATATATATATATAGCAGATATAAACTATAATGTTGGATTCCTTTTAACCTTCTGTGGTGTAGTGGTAGCGCCTTGACTTAGTAATCATAAGTCCTAGGTTCGAGTTCCGGTCGGGGTAAAAAAAATGATTCATGTTTTCACATATGTAATATGCTTATTTGTATTACACGGCCCGAATGAGATTGGGAATTGAATTAAATGCTAAAATGAAGCCACAAGTGAGGTTGGGGAATCTGTAATATGAACATAGTGGCATTCAGTTAGAATGCGTTCATTCCTAAGTATAGCAGATATAAGCTATAAGGTTGGATTCCTTTTAACCTTCCGTGGTGTAGTGGTAGCGCCTTGACTTAGTAATCATAAGTCCTAGGTTCGAGTCCCGGTCGGGGTTAAAAATTGATTCATGTTTTCACATACGTAATGTGCTTATTTGTATTTCATGGCCCGAATGAGATTTGGAATTGAATTAAATGCTAAAATAAAGCCACGAGTGAGGTTGGGGAATCTGTAATATGAACATAGTGGCATTCAGTTAGAATGCGTTCATTCCTAAGTATAGCAAATATAAGCTATAAGGTTGGATTCCTTTTAACCTTCTGTGGTGTAATGGTAGCGCCTTGACTTAGTAATCATAAGTCCTAGGTTCGAGTCCCGGTTGGGGTAAAAAATGATTCATGTTTTCACATATGTAATGTGCTTATTTGTATTTCATGACCCGAATGAGATTGGGAATTGAATTAAATGCTAAAATGAAGCCACGAGTGAGGTTGGGGAATCTGTAATATGAACATAGTGGGATTCAGTTAGAATGCGTTCATTCCTAAGTATAGCAGATATAAGCTATAAGGTTGGATTCCTTTTAACCTTCTGTGGTGTAGTGGTAACGACTTGACTTAGTAAACATAAGTCCTTGGTTCGAGTCCCGGTTGGGGTAAAAAAGGATTCATGTTTTCACATATGTAATGTGCTTATTTGTATTTCATGGCCGAATAAGATTGGGAATTGAATTAAATGCTAAAATGAAGCCACGAATGAGGTTGGGGTATCTGTAATATGAACATAGTGGCATTCAGTTAGAATGCGTTCATTCCTAAGTATAGCAGATATAAGCTATAAGGCTGTATTCCTTTTAACCTTCTGTGATGGAGAGGTAGCGCCTTGACTTAGTAATCATAGGTCCTAGGTTTGAGTCACGGTTGGGGTAAAAAATGATTCATGTTTTCACATATGTAATGTGCTTATTTGTATTTCATGACCCGAATGAGATTGGGAATTAAATTAAATGCTAAAATGAAGCCACGAGTGAGGTTGGGGAATCTGTAATATGACCATAGTGGCATTCAGTTAGAATGCGTTCATTCCTAAGTATAGCAGATATAAGCTATAAGGTTGGATTCCTTTTAACCTTCTGTGGTGTAGTGGTAGCGACTTGACCTAGAAATCATAAGTTCTAGGTTCGAGTCCCGGTCAGGGTAAAAAGAAATGATTCATGATTTCACAAATGTAATGTGATTATTTGTATTCCATAGCCCGAATGAGATTGGGAATTGAATTAAATTCTAAAATGAAGCCACGAGTGAGGTTGGGGAATCTGTAATATGAACATAGTGGCATTCAGTTAGAATTCGTTCATTCCTAAGTATAGCATATATAAGCTATAAGGTTGGATTCCTTTTAACCTTCTGTGGTGTAGTGGTAGCGACTTGACTTAGTAATTATAAGTCCTAGGTTCGACTCCCGGTCGGGGTAAAAAATTATTAATGTTTTCACATATGTAATGTGCTTATTTGTATATATATATATATATATATATATATATATATATATATATATATATATATATATATATATATATATATATATATATATATATATATATATATATATATTTACAGGTCGATTGTTCGCGCCCTGTCACGGTATGAAGTTAGCAAGGGCACTCACTCAGGGTAACGATTACATCTGCCAAAACAAGTCCTTTGCAAGAAGGCAACCGTCCTAGCCTTTGGTTGAAAAGGGAGTCCGTGACATAAAACTGAAACCGATATATATATATATATATATATATATATATATATATATATATATATATATATATATATATATATATATATATATATATATATATATATATATATATATATATATATATATATATATATATATATATATATATATATATATATATATATATATATATATATATATATATATATATATATATATATATATATATATATATATATATATATATATATATATATATATATATATATATATATATATATATATGTATATATATATATATATATATATATATATATATATATATATATATATATATATATATATATATATATATATTTATATATATATATATTTATATATATATATATATATATATATATATATATATATATATATATATATATATATATATATATATATATATATATATATATATATATATATATATATATATATATATATATATATATATATATATATATATATATATATATATATATATATATATATATAAAATATATATATATATATATATATATATATATATATATATATATATATATATATATATATATATATATATATATATATATATATATATATATATATATATATATATATATATATATATATATATATATATATATATATATATATATATATTTATATATATATATATATATGTATATATATAAATATATATATATATATATATATATATATATATATATATATATATATATATATATATATATATATATATATATATATATATATATATATATATATATATATATATATATATATATATATATATATATATATATATATGTGAGGGTATATTCATTTATTTATTTTATTGTTCCGTCCTGCTGTCACAATCATAAATAAATAAATATATATATATATATATATATATATATATATATATATATATATATATATATATATATATATATATATATATATATATATATATATATATATATATATATATATATATATATATATATATATACACATATATATATATATATGTATATATATATATATATATATATATATATATATATATATATATATATATATATATATATATATATATATATATATATATATATATATATATATATATATATATATATATATATATATATATATATATATATATATATATATATATATATAAAATCAAATAAGCACATAAACATATGTCAAAACATGAATCATATTTTACCCCGACCGGAACTCGAATCTAGACCACATAATTAATGTGGCAAGGCAATACCAGCTACACCACAGAAGCTCTAAAAGAGAAACCAAACTCACATCTTAACTGCTATACTAGGGATGAGCGCATTCTATCTGAATGCCATGTTGTTCTTATAAAGGTTTCTTCCAATCTCCCCTCTGGCTTCGTTTTCATTTTTAATTCATATCCCAATCTAATTAGTGATCACTTGTAATCAAATAAGCACATTGCCATATTAGAAATCATGAATCTTATTTTACCCTGACTGGGTCTCGAATCTACGGCACTTAATTACTGTGCCAAGGCGCTACCAACTACACCACAGGTCTAAAAAATAAACCAACTTTACAGCTTAACTGCTATACTAGCAATGAACGCTTTTCTATCTGAATACCTTTTTGTTCATATTACAGTTTCTCCCAACCTCACTCGTGGCTTCGTTTTTGCATTTAATTCAAATTACAATCTAATTGGGGATCAACAGTAATCAAATAAGCACATTTCCATATGTGAAAACATGAATTATATTTTTCCCCAACCGGGACTTGAACCTAGGGCACATAATTACTGTGCCAAGGTGCTACCAATACATCACAGAAGATCTAAAAGAGAAACCAAACTTACAGCTTAAGTGCTATGCTAGGAATGAACGCATTCTATCTGGATGCTTTTTTGTTCATAATTCAGTTTCTTCCAATCTCACTTGTGACTTCGTTTTAGCATTTAATTCAAATCCCAGTCTAATTAGTGATCAACAATAATGAAATAAGCACATTACCATATGTGAAAACATGAATCATAGATTACCCCGTTCCTATCTATCTATCTATCTATCTATCTATCTATCTATCTATCTATCTATCTATCTATCTATATACATATATATATATATATATATATATATATATATATATATATATATATATATATATATATATATATATGTATATATATATATATATATATATATATATATATATATATATATATATATATATATATATATATATATATATATATATATATATATATATATATATATATATATATATATATATATATATATATATATATATATATATATATATATATATATATATATATATATATATATATATATATATATAAATATATATATATATATATATATATATATATATATATATATATATATATATATATATATATATATATATATATATATATATATATATATATATATATATATATATATATATATATATATATATATATATATATATATATATATATATATATATATATATATATATATATATATATATATATATATATATATATATATATATATATATATATATATATATATATATATATATATATATATATATATATATACATACATATATATATATATATATATATATATATATATATATATATATATATATATATGTATATGTATATATATATATATATATATATATATATATATATATATATATATATATATATATATATATATATATATATATATATATATATATATATATATATATATATATATATATATAAATATATATATATATGTATATATATATATATATATATATATATATATATATATATATATATATATATATATATATATATATATATATATATATATATATATATATATATATATATATATATATATATATATATATATATATATATATATATATATATAGGTATATATATATATATATATATATATATATATATATATATATATATATATATATATATATATATATATATATATATATATATATATATATATATATATATATATAAACCAAGTAAGCACATTACATAT
>JAXCGZ010022728.1:82500-87500 GCA_037179515.1 Halocaridina rubra | reverse complement strand
ATATATATATATATATATATATATATATATATATATATATATATATATATATATATATATATATATATATATATATATATATATATATATACATATATGGTAGTGAAGAAATCTCTGGATATTTCATTTGTTGCTTGAACATCGAAGAGGAATGTATATATTACAGAGGGTTCCAAAATACGATGTTCCAGATATTCCTATTGAAGAGAGAGTAAAGGAGATTCTTCTCCCAATTAGTTAACAGATATGTATAGATAGATAGATAGATAAATAGATAAGTAAAGAGAGAGAGAGAGAGAGAGAGAGAGAGAGAGAGAGAGAGAGAGAGAGAGAGAGAGAGAGAGAGAGAGAGAGAGAGAGAGAAGGGAGTTTCAAAAGTCGCACTCTAATTTGATTTTCAAGTTTCTTTGCAAGTAATCATCCAACAACGTTCATCATCCTTCAAAAAGCGGATCAATCGTCATCTCAGGGCCTAGTTCTCCATATTTCTGGGTCCTCTGTACTTTGACTTTCTTTTCTGTCTGTCGTTTTCCTTTGTGTGATATTACCTCATATCTGCCTTGTCCTTAACCTTTTTCTTTTCCTTCATCTTGGTGTTTTCTAGTGCCCGTGCCTTTATTGCTTAGGGCAGTTTCTGTCTGTCCCGGTGTCACACTCATGAAATAAAAAGAAAAAAATATATTATGGTAAAATTGTTCTGTAGTTGAAAATTGCTTTGTGTTTATTTTTGAAGCATTGTGTTGTATTCTTCTTCTACAAAGCTAGATCTAGAGTATAGATGTAAATCCGCTGCATGGCAGTGGGTTTTCCAATCTGTGGTTGAAATGTAGTGCCTATTCTGAACAGTCTACAGAAAGCACTATGCACTAAATCGGAAAATCATCGTCGGCCCCCATTGAATGTTTATGAACTCAGTATCCATAGAGGTTATTCCTCGATTAGGAAGACCTCTAAGTGGGCAGAATAAAAAGGTGGTTGAAACAGTCCATTTGTAATGAGTCTAGGAAAGTTCATTTGACTATCAGATGCAGAGCTGAACATTAGTGCGACCTTTATCCAATTCCTCCATATGTCCAACAATCTCATCTGTTCATTTTAATTTTGATTTTACTTATCCAATCTGAAAGTAGCATTTCACAATTATTTCTAACAACAATATCCATACAAGGTAGAGGTCATGCTGATGTTAAGTTGTACAGCTGCTTGCAGAATGGATTTCCTTGATCATGAACAATCATCTCACAGACATCTTCGTAATTCTTCTCACTTTGATCACTTTGAGGCTCCTCCTCCATTACCTATTATTCTATCTATCTACCTTGGCTGTTTCCCCCTTTAATTGGGGGGTAGCCGACATCAAGAAAGGAAAACAATAAGGGGATTACTTTGCTCTATGGGCAATGACGAGGGAGCTAGCGATCGTTCAGATGGCACTGCTGGAGTGCCACAGCCCATCCTCCCGGCTCTTCCACAACCTGTGTCGATTCACAACTGCCAACTCCTCCTACTGCCCCTACCACAGGGCTACCTCTATAAGATGCAGCCCAGTGGTAACACCAGATGCCCATCAGAGGTGCATCACAATCACTCGCCACTCATTCCTATTCCTAGCATTCTTGCTTGCTTCCCTCACATCCATCCTCCTATCATTCAGGGCTCTCCTTACTCCATCCATCCATCCAAACCTAGGCCTCCCTCTAGCATTTCTCCCATCAACTCTCGCATTCATCACCTTTTTCAGCAGCCTTTCATCATCCATCCTTTCCACATGGCCAAACCATCTCAGAACATTCATATCTACTCTGGCTGCAATTTCTCTCCTCACACCCGTTCCTGCTCTAACCACTTCATTCCTAACACTATCCAGTCGAGATACACCACTCATACTCCTCAGGCATATCATCTCAAACACATTTAGTTTCCGTCTCTCACTTACTTTCATACCCCATAACTCTGATCCATACATCACAGTTGGCACAACCACTTTCTCATACAAAACTTTCTTAACATTCATTTCCAACCCTCTATTCTTCATCACTCCTTTCAATGCACCCAACACTTTACATCCTTCATTCACTCTGTGACACACATCTGCTTCCACTCCACCATTTGCAACTATAACCGTACCTAAATACTTAAACTGATTAACTTCGTCAAGTGTCTCTCCATTCAACATAACATTCAATCCAGCACCATCCTCATTTCTTGTACACCTCATAACCTTACTCTTTCCCACATTCACTCGCAACTTCCTTCTCTCACACCATTCCAAATTCTGACACTAACTGACTCAGCTTTTCCTCTGAATCTGCCACCACCACAGTATCATCTGCAAACAGCAACTGATTCAGCTACTATTCGTTATCATCCCCATCTACCATTCTCAAACCTCGACCACGCACTCGCTTATTCACCTATCTTACAACTCCATCAATATACAAATTGAACAGCCATTTTGACATCACACATCCCTGTCTCAGTCCTACACTCACTTGAAACCACTCACTCCTTTACCAATTTTAGTATTACTCGAAGTAGAAAATTAATAAATGAAAAATGTAATAAAACACGGTGATCCTATTAAGATGAGCAGCCTCCATATCCCCATGAGTAATTAAGTAATCCCGTATTTCGCTATGTCAGGTTTTGTTATGTTATGTTAATTTAGTTTAGGATACGTTAGGTGACTTGTCTTGCAAATATGAATAACCTAGGAAGCCCTGGGGCTACATTTCTTTACAAATTCTGAAAGAGGCTTATATTTAGTACAGGGGGTCCCTGCTTTACTTTGTTCCTAGATATGTTGTTCTGACATTACATCGAAAGCCAATAAATAATTAATACACTATTTAAAAATTAATTATTCAACCTACATTGCTGGTGCAGTAAATTCAAACCCACTCGCTGAACAGTTTGTGAGTGAGATGGATGAATGCACAGCTAGCAGCACAGCTTTATTTGCAAGTTTAAAGTTAATGGCTTTCTTTATTTATTTGTTTATTTATTTAGCTATATTGAAGGATTATACTGAAAAAAAAATATACCAAGCACATAGCCGCAAATATAATTTTATGCGATATAGTTTGTTGAGCACCGAGAAAGAATATAGCATCACATGGCATTAGAAGAAGAAAAAGAACAACAACAGCTCAGTTTACTTTCGCCCCCATATTGTGTCTCGTGTTCATCTGCTTTCTTGCTCATTTTACTCGTGTTTGCTCGATACTAAAATTACTGTCTCCCAAGCGTAGTGGTGATAGTTCTGATGCCAGTGCTACAAAGAAAAGAAGAGCCATCACCATGGAAATTAAAGTTGAGATAGTAAAACGATCGGAAAAGGGAGATGATATTATGAACATTGGCCACACTCGCGAATTAGGCCTTACGACTGTGGCGGTGATCATTTAAGACAAAGATCGCATCCTCAAACACATGAAAGATTCTACTCCTATGTTGTACACTGTGATTACTAAGCAGTGTAGTTGCCTTATGATCAAGCAGGAGATATTGCTAGTGCTTTGTCTTGATGACCAGCTTCGATGGTGTATCCCAGTATGCCTCATGGTATTACAGGATAAGACTAAAATATTGCTTGAAGCCTTGAAAAGAGAAAAAGGGGGAGGGAAGTGAAAGTGAAGAGTTTGTGACCAGTAGAGGGTGATTTAATTGTTTTAAGGCTCGTAATAATTTACATAACCTAAAGATGCAAGGTGAAGCTGCTAGTGATGATGAGGAAGCAGCAAGAGGATTTCCCAGTGTGTTAGCAAAACTAGTTAGGAAGGGGGAGTTACCATGCCGAACAAATATTTAACGTGGATGCCTAGTCATATATACATCACCAAGGAGGAGAATACATCACCAGACCATAAAGTCATCAAGGATAAGGGGGTCATTGCCACTTTCAAGGCATAATACCTCTGAAAGACAATCGTTATGGCTCTTAGGGCAACTGAAAAGGACAAGAACTTGACTCTCAAGGACTTCTTGAAGTCATACAATATTCTTCAGGCTGTGAAGAATATTGCTGATGCTTGGAAGGAAGTGACACAGATGAACTTAAATTGGAAATTAAAGAAACTGTGACCCTATTTTGTGAATGACTTCCCTGGCTTTGAGGACACATTTGAGGTGGTCACCAAGAGCATACTTACACTGAGTAAGGAGCTCAAGTTGGAGGTGGAGGTTGATGATGTATAGGAGTTTCTGGACTCTCATGGTGAGGTGTTATCTGTTGAGGATTTCATTAATCTGAAGAAGCAGATGGTTGAATAGGAGGAAGATATACTAAGCCCAGAGCCCAAGATTCACAGCCAGGGAATTGGAAAAAGCATTTGCCATGGTAGAGAAAGCGTTGGCAAAGCTCGAGGCTCAGGACCCCAACACTGTCAGGTACACTAAGGTCGCCAGAGTGATCAGTGATGTCCTGTGGTGTTCCAAGGAAATTTAGGAGGAGAATAAGAGGGCATCCTTCCAGACTCGCCTCGACCAGTTCTTTGTGAAGGTAAAGCCCCCACCAACAGATCCTGTACCCTCTACCTCAGGTGCCTCTACCTCTATAGACTCACATGCATCAGTATCTGCCTCTCCGGACTCACGTGCCCCAGTCTCTTCAGCACCTGCATCTTCAGCTTCCTCCTCCTTATAAGCCTGTTTCTGCCTCCCTTCCAACGCCCCTTCCAGTGCACAAGCCGACACACAAGTAAAGGTAAGCAATATTGTACTGCATACTGTACTGTAGTGTAATTTTACTATTTTTGTGTTTTAGATTTCACAAGTAAAGGTAAGCAATACTGTTAAGTTTAGTTTTACTATTTTTATGTCTTAGGTTAAAGACTTAGATCGTATTCTTATGTTATAGAGTATTTATTTTCAACATTGGTGAGCGACCTAGGTTCGAAATTAGGTGTTTTCCGACTTCAGTAGATATCCGGGTTAAGTCAGCTGTAAGGAACGGAACCCTCACGTTAAGCGGTGACACCCTGTACTCAAAATGTTGGAAA
>JAXCGZ010022728.1:70000-77500 GCA_037179515.1 Halocaridina rubra | reverse complement strand
GTCGCATTGGGGTGTTTTGGATCCATGTTTAATCGTTCCTTAAGTTGTTTGTCTTTGGACATTCTAATAAATAATGCAGCTGGGCCTTATCCGTTATCTTGCCACTGTGTGTGCACTCTTTTCCGGGGTTCTCAATAATATCCCAGCAGCACTTGCAGCCAAGCCTGAGTTTTTCTATTTTGACAGCCAGACTCCTTGGGGTGTACTTGGATACAGGTGAGAGCTCAAGTTTTGTTGCTTCCTTGTACCATGTGGCTGAGTAGGAGCTTTTGTTAACCCAGTAGTTGTGGTTTTCCTTCTATGTTTTCTGTAGTGCATGCTTGGTTTTTTATTTGTATTACTGTAGGCTGGGTTGTATAGAGTGCTGTATGCTGTGGCAAAAGACAGCATACTTGGCAAGTTGATCGGCATTGCCATTTCTGGGGATGTTGATGTGGCTGGGTATCCAGTTGATTGTTACTGGTCTTCCTTGTTCTTGATGTTGAACTAGAAGTGTTTGGACCGAGCTGATTAAGTTGATGTTTTCTTTGAACTTTTGCTGTTGTAGTGCTTGGACAGAGAAGAGTGAGTCGGTGTGTAAGGTTACAGGTCCTTGTCCTTTTTCCATTGAGTTTTGCAGAGCCATTTTCATTGCAAATAATTCTGTTTGGAGAGTGGAGTAGGAGTCTGAAAGTCTCCAGGAAGCTGTAAAATGTCCAGAGTAGACTACTGCTCCAGTTGCAGGAATACTTGTGTTGACAGTTCCATCTGTGTAGCAGGAGATGCCTTCTGCTTATTTGGTTTTTGTGATTGCAGCTAGAGCTGCTTCATGCAGTTTTATCTTTGTACAGGCTTTCTTACTGTCCGGAAGACTAATGGTGTTGAATTTTGCTGGGTGTGCTCTCCATGGGACTAGCGGTTTGTAGTGAGTGCAGGGCTTTTCTAAGTTAATTTTTGCCAATTCAGATGCCATGTTACATTTATGTATATATTTCAAAAGCTGGCTGGCATAGTTGTTTGGGATGGGGAGGTCTGAATGTTTGTTGAGGGCCTCTTTCAGTCTTCGTTATGGAGTTGGTGTTGGAGACGTTTACCCAGCTATATAGAGGAGGTAAGTTTGTTTTCATTTGTAGGTTGCATATGCTGGTCCACATAGGTGCCCCCAGCATGCAACTTATGGCATTGTTCTGGATTACTTCTATGGTGGAGATTTGTTGTGCACTGAGGTTGGCTAGGGTGGGAGCGCTGTAGGTAATCAGGGATCTTATAGTGGCTATGTAAAATTTCTTCAGGACCTGAATACCTGCTACTTCTTGGAGAGATGTCATATATCTCATAGGGGTTAGTCTGCTGTGTGCTCTTTCTCTGAGATTTGTGATTTGAGGTTTGAAGGGGAGTTGCCTTTCTATGTAAACTCCTAGATACATGAATGTATCAACCCACTCTATGTTTTCATTGGCTAGGGTGAGCGAGGCTAGTGGTATTGGAGTTTTTACGGTCATAGATTTTGTTTTATTACCGTTGATTTTGAGTCCCAGCTCCTTGCTTTTCAGATGGAACAGGTCTACTGCATTTTGTGCACTGGCTAGTCTATTGCCTCCTCTGCTGATGAAGACTACATCGTTGGCATAGATGAAGATGTGTACTCCTTTGGGTAGTTGTAGTTGAAAGAAGTTTTCCATTAGCACATTGAAAAGCAGTGGACTGATGTTGCCTCCTTGTGGGGTACCATTTTCTAATTTCTTATATGTTAATAGTTAGCCTCTCTATTTCTGGCATGGTTTGAGACCCAACTGAGTAAATGTCCCTTAACTCCCTTGTTTGCTCAGGAGCTCAGAATTGCTGCTGGGTTAGCCAGCTTGAAAGCCTTCTCATGGTCTAAGAAGACTACGACTGCAGCCTCTTTGTTTATGCTCCTGAGGACATCCAAAATGCACTGTGTGGTGCCTTTATTATCTCTGTAGGCATACAAATGAGGGTGTAAGGGGCCTATTTTGAATTGTAATCTCTTGAGCACCATTTTTTTTGCTGTTTTTTCTAAACAGCTTAGTAGAGATATGGGTCATGGATTCGTTGGGTCTTTGGGTTTTGGGATAGGCTAGATATCCTGTTGACTCCAGATTTTCAACCAAACCCTTAATATGTAAGTGGTGTTTGTCAGATGGAGGTAGGCGGCTTCAGCTGAAGTGCCCAAGTTGTTGATAATTATGTAGGTGATGCCATCTGCTCCAGGGGCTGTGTCTTTCCCTTTATGTTTGGTGTTTCTGAGTTCTTGAGTATTAGTGGTGTGTCTGTGTCATCTCTTGATTGCAGGCATGATTTATGGTGTCCCATATTTGTTGCCTTAGGTCATTTTGGATACTTATTGTGCTTGGTGGAAGTTGTTGGGTTGCTGAACGGTTGGAAAAGGTGTCTGCAAGACTTTCAGCTTCCTCCATAGGTTTTGGATGTTTGGGTACTTTGGTTGATATTTTTCCGGACACCCTCCTGAGCATTTGCCATAGCTCGGTGAGGTTGGTGTGCTGGTTTAGCTTGGCATACCATTCCAGCCATTTGTCGGTTCTGATTTTTGAGACAGTCTTGTGGGTGTCTGTGACCACCTCCTGCAGCACTGCTCTATTGGCATGTGTGGATCTTTTCGTATATAACTTCCTGACCCTATTTAATCTTTGCTTGGCCTTTTTCACTTCTTGGCAGTAGTACCATGAATCTTGATATTCCCTTTTTGGTGGTTTGTGTTTAGGTATGGAATCGTCGGCTGCTTTGTGGAAGGCGGAGATGAGATCTTGTGCTAAAATGTTGACGTCTTCAGGTGCAGTGTAGTTTGAATGCCATTGTGTTAAGGATTGCTGAATTCTTTTCCAATTTGCCAAGTTTTGATTCCATTTGGGAGGAGGAGATGGAATTGGTGGAGGTTTAGGCAGTTGGATGCTTGTCTGAGTGGCATAGTGATTACTCTTGAGGTGAGGATGTATGCTCCAGTCAGTGTGGGGAGTGAGGGAGGAGGTTATGAAAGACAGGTCTAGTATTCCCTCTCGTACATGTGTTGGAACCCCAGTGTTTATAAGATGGATATTGGGGAATTCATCCAGTAGATAATCAACGTGTTCTCCCTCATCATTATTTGGCCTTGTTGAGTTTAGAATTCTATGATGGGCACTGAAATCGCCACCTATGAAGGATGGCTCTTCAGCAGCGGTTGCAAAGAGCTCTCCACCCTCTAAGAGGCCGTTTATATGCTTGTAGATGTTTTATATCGTTACCTTTTTATTTAGAAGCTGTATTTTAACAGCCTGGATCTTCACGTTTTCCCCGCAGCCTGAAGGGTTGATGTTGGTGGCTGGTATGCAATTTTTAACAAGAGTTATTAGTCCTCAATTAGTATGGTTGTTTGCTGGTATTGTGAAGGCTTTGTATCCTGAGAAGTTGAATCCTTTTTGTTCTTTGAACAGTGTTTCTTGTAGAAGGATGATGTCAAAGTCACTTTCCTTGGCTGCTGATTGCAGGGAGGCATACTTTGGTCTAATCCCACAAACATTCCATTGCAGAATCCTTATAGAGTCAAAACTTTGCTGTAGAGCTCTGAAGTGGTCTGTTCCCGTTCCTGCTCCCTATTTGCGAGGCGGAGATTTTGGGACGGAAGGACCGGAAACTGGGTGATGCTGGACATCAGGGGGGGGGGGGGTTGGCTGGTGGCCACATGACCCTCGGGAAAGTTGTCGTGAGTCGAGGAGATGGGTTAGCCTCTGTTCGGGCTGTTGGTCAATTCTCGGCCCGAGCAGCTGACTCTTGAGGTGCGGGGCAGGCCTGGGCAGGATAAACTGAGGTCCTGGCTACCGGTCTGGGGTTTGGGTTCTTGCACTGTACATAAGTTTGTCCAGTGCTTGGCTCATAGAGCTTTATTCCAGCTGAACATTTAACATTTCTGCTAACTGGTTGGCGAATCCTTGAAACAGTGTTTGTAGTTTGCCCTCCTTTACTGTGATGGTGTTTGACTCCACTGGTGGTGTTTTCTGAGAAACTTGTTGCGAAGGTTTGGGGGTTTGTGGAGCCTTTTAAGTGTCCTGGGTAGGTTGTTTGGTCAGTGGTTTGTTCAGATTCAGTCTTCTCCTTGAAGGACGAGAGGTTCTCTGAGGTTTGGGCCTGTTTTCCACCACAGGTGCTACGACTTGCCTGGGAACTAGGTTTGACGTAGTGGTTCTGGGTGGTTGTTTGGTTGGTTGAGGATTCCTGGAAGATTGAGAGATGGTTTTGGGCTGAGTTGTAGTTGGTATGCGGTTTAGTCTCATTGGGCATTTAGGGTTCCATGCATGATGGTTCCCCTTGCAGTTTGGGCATCTTGCTGTGGTTGTTTTGCCCTCCTTGCGGGCTTGGACACACTTCTCCATGCTGTGTCTTCCACTGCAGACACCACAGACTTCCGGAAGGGTGCATTGGGCTTTGTGATGTCCTAAGATAACAGTGACAGACGGAGTAAAAACAAAAAGGACTCAGGAGGCCTGAGGGAATGAGAAATTAAATGTAGTAAGTCAGGTTTAATAAAAAAAAAGAACAATCAATAACCTCAATCAAAGAAAACTGACAAAATCATTAATAAGTCATTAACAATATATTATGTTAATCTCTAATTACGATTTTAGATGGGTAAGTAGATAATCTCATTAACTACAAAGGACCAAGCAGAAGAAAAGACAAGAATAAGAGAAAAAAATAATAATAATAACATGAATATATATAAATATGCCCATAAATATGCATACATATACAAATGTATGTATATACATACCCATATACATCTACATACACAAATATATACATATAATTAAAATTATATATGCATACTTACACATACACATGCACATACATAAACCTATACATATAAATATATATACATGCCCACTTATTCAAATCCAAGTGCATATGAAAAATAAAATGTGTATAAGATAATGAACAAAATTGAAATATAACAATAAAATATTGGGAAAGATGAGACTAATGCAAGTAATATGCAAATAGCAATAGTTATAATCCTAAAGATAATAATGACAATACCAGAAATGCTAACAATAGCAACAATAATGATAACCAATACAAAAATAATGATAATATAAATAATAAAAAACAATAGCAGCAATAATAATAGAAATAATAATGATAATAGTAAAGTAATACCGCAAATGGAGACCAAACAATAAAAAAATGAAATAAATTAAAATAAATAAATGAATAAATAAATAAAACCAAAAATAAAAAAGAAATAAACAATGAAAACCTACAATATGATTGGGTGTTTATCTTGCGGAAGCACCTTGTTGAGGTTGTGCTTCAGAAGAGCTTTATCAATTATGTCAGGGTTCCATTGCCCCCTAGATAAATTGAAATTGTAATTAAATTCAATGAGCGAAGATTTCACAATTTAATTTGAAATGTCGCGTGCTTTTGAATAACATAGTGGCACCACTCCAATCAATTCTATGATTTTGTTCGTTAATGTGTGTCAAAAGTGCCGAATTGTCTTGATTATATCTCACTGACTTCTTGTGTTCAGAGATTTTCTGGGCTAGAGAACGACCTGTCTGGCCTAAGTAGATTTTACTGCAATCATTACATTTGATTTGATATACTCCCACATTAACTTCTTTTTTGTTTTGGCTGACGTTAACTAATTTCTTTCTTAGGGTGATGAGATAGTTAAAAGTGAATGGAGACTGTGTGCCTAAAGCATCATTTATGTCGCCTAGCATTTGGTGAAAAGGAAGAAGGATATTTTTGAAATTATTCTCTTTAGTGGTCCTGGGTGAAATGTGAAAAACATGTTTAGCTTTCTGCAAAGCTTTGTCTAGAAAAAGGGAGGATAACGGAGTTGATCAAGCTGTGAATAAACGGTTTGAATATCATATTCTAAACAATTAGCGCTGCAAATCCTGAAAGCTCTGAGGTATATACCGGAAGCTATACCTAATTTTACCCTGTCTTCATGATAACTATAAAAATGCACATTAGACTCCGAGTGGGTGGTTTTTCAATAAACTTTAAAATTATAGTCTAAAGACACTCTAACAATGAGGACATTAAGGTAATGCAGTTTGCTATAGTTTTCCCATTCTACTTTAAATTTAATAGAATGGGAAACTATAACCAACATATAACGTTATGTTTTATATGTATTGTTTCACTGATGGGCTTCCTTACCATTTAGTGCTGTATGTTAACAGTTTGTGCTTACTTATATTAGATATATATATATATATATATATATATATATATATATATATATATATATATATATATATATATATATATATATATATATATATATATATGATATATATATATGTATATATATATATATATATATATATATATATATATATATATATATATATTATATATATATATATATATATATATATTATATATATATATATATATATATATATATATATATATATATATATACATATATATATATATATATATATATATATATATATATATATATATATATATATATATATATATATATATATATATATATATATATATATATATATATATATATATATATATATATATATATATATATATAAATATATATATATATATATATATATATATATATATTATATATATATATATATATATATATATATATATATATATATATATATATATATACATATATAATCTTCTGGTTATTCCGTCCTGTGTGCTGTTTCTTCTTCTGGAACTAGGGGGTTTTCTAACATTTACTTTTACTCTCAAAGGCTCTGATGGGAACATTGACCAAACTCCCCAACAGTGGCTGCAGAGGGGATCTTTTCTAATCTTGAGATAGGCTCATCTGTTGTAGGATCATTAGGAGAAGGAGTGACATTATGAATCCCTCCCATACTGTGGAAAGTGTTGAACCTATCATTGGTACAAACGTATACATCAGCATTATAATCGAATACAAATTGTGTAAATGAGTCAGTTTGAGCCTCCCTGTTTGTATGCTCCAAAGCTGATACTTAAAACAGTGCTGCCTCATCATAGGAAGCACACAATTCTAAGGTAGAGAGAACATTCAGTAGATGCTTAGAACCATATTTTTTTTATCAAAATATACAGCAAAGGACTATCATGATCTAATAGAATTTGGTCTGGCTGCTGTTAGGATAGCATGTGAGATAAACGTACACTTTTCTCCCATTTGCTTTTATCTCCTGTCTTGTTCTTCACCACAACAGTCTTAACAGGGCAAAGTAGGGTGTCTGGTACCAAAGATTCCAAATCAAACAGGAATTTATCTGGTGGTGGATACTGGTCCAGCTCATATATCTGTGACCTCATATCTTCAGCTATTATTTTTGCAGCTGTGATTACTATCCGAAGGCACTCTGCTTTCTCATCGTTACTTCTTTGTTTTTCATACCAAGCATCAGTCAGAATTTTTTTACCAGTGTCACGAAAACAGACTACAGGTTTTCTATTTTTGTCTACGAATAAAAAAATTTCTTCTCCATATTTTTGCCTCAG
>JAXCGZ010022728.1:52500-65000 GCA_037179515.1 Halocaridina rubra | reverse complement strand
GAGGGATAACACTGCTCATAAGTCAAAGGATTCAAGTTGAAGAAATAAAGTTGGATATAGAAAGTGAGTTCAAGGAATTTCTTGTTGCTCGCATAAATACTGGGTCAGAGAGCATTATAATAACTGTTGTATATATCCCACCAAGGAACCAGAATAGGCTAGAGGTTTATGAGGAAAGTCATATAGGTACTATTGAAGTCATAATCTCAATTGTTAACATGGCACGGGAGAGAAAATGTAGGATTTTGATTATGGGAGATTTTAATTATAAAGAGATAGATTGGATAAATCTTGACCCACACAGTGGTGAAGACTCATTCAGGGCAAGATTCCTAGATTGTGTACAAGGGAATTTCCTACACCAACATGTAATGGAACCAACGAGGGCCAGGGTTGGGGATGAGCCATCACTACTTGATCTAGTGTTCACAGATAACGTGTTGGATATTGAAAAAAATGAGTATGAACCACCACCAATTGGAAAGAGTGACCACTGTGTTGTTGCTGGAGTATATCATTGAAGATATTCTGCCTAAGAGTAGAGGCACTGAGGACATGAGGAGGAACTATCCAAAAGGAGATTACATCAAAATGAATGAGCTTTTTGCAGTTATTGACCGGAGAACCTTATTTTACAACAAATCTGTACAAGAAATGTATGACATATTTTGTGAGAAATATGGAAAGATAATAGATTGCTACATACCTTTCACCAAAGTAGGTGTAATTCATGCCAGAGAGAAAAGGTTCGATAATGAGTGTAAAAGAGCTAAGGAGTGGAGAGACAAATGCTGGAAAAGGTATAGGAGGAGAAAAAACATAAATGCCTGGCAGACCTACAAAAGAGCAAGAAATGACTACCTAAGTAAAAGAAGAGAGGAAGAGAGAGACTATGAGTGGGACATCACCAGGAAAGCTAAAGAAAATCCCAAGCTCTTCCACAGCTTTATCAGAGGAAAACTGAAGGTTAAAGAACAGGTTTTAAGGCTTAAGAAAGAGGATGGAAGCATCACTGAGACGGATGAAGAGATCTGCAAAGAATTGAACAAGGAGTTTCAGTCAGTATTTACAGTAGAAAATACCCCACCCCCTCAGATTGCAGAGATAGAAGCTCAAGGGCCGGTATTAGAGAATATTAACCTTACAGCCACAGAGGTATGCAAGGCGCTGATGGAGTTAGATGTTCATAAAGCTACAGGTCCTGATGACATATCCCCTCATGTACTTAATAAATGCACAACCTCAATATCAGTGGCACTAAGTATCATTTTTAAAGAGTCACTTGAGTCAGGGGAGATTCCAAGATGCTGGAAACAAGCAAACGTGATACCTATCTTCAAAAAGGGAAGGAGGGATACGGCTCTGAACTATAGACCAGCTTCCTTGACCAGCATAGTTTGCAAAGTTATGGAGAAACTACTAAGGAAACATATCTCTCTTCACTTGGAATCCTTCAACTTTTTGTCAGTGAGGCAACATGGCTTCAGAGAAGGTAGATCAACAGTAACAAACTAATTAGAATTTTATGATGAGGTAAGCCGAATCTTACAGGAAAGAGAGGGCTGGGCAGATTGCATATTCCTAGACTTCCAGAAAGCGTTTGACACTGTTCCACATGGGAGACTTATTAGGAAGCTGCAAGCAATGACTAGAATAGGTGGAAATGTTTTGGAATGGATAAAAACTTACTTAGAAGAGAGGGAACAGAGGGTTAGAGTAAGACACTCAGTGTCTGAATGGAGAAGAGTTAGTAGTGGAGTTCCACAGGGTTCAGTTTTAGGGCCACTTTTGTTCCTTGTATATGTAAATGACCTACCAGAGGCTGTAAATTCATTCATGAATATGTTTGCAGATGATGCAAAGATTGTGAAGAAAGTAAGAAACGAGAACAATGGTAGAGAACTTCAGGAAGATCTAAATAATCTGCATGAGTGGTCAGAAAAGTGGCTAATTAAATTCAATACTTCAAAATGTAAGGTAATGAGAATGAGTACAAGTGCAAGAACGCCCAAGCTTGACTACTCGGTGGCTGGAGTACAACTTCAAGAGACAGAAAATGAGAGAGATCTAGGAGTAAACATACTAGCAGATTTGTCTCTAGAAATACATATAAATGGCATAGTAAGGGCAGCATATGCATTCTTATCAAATGTAAGGGTAGCCTTCAGGCACATGGACAAGGAAATGTTCAGAAATATTTATGTAACCTATGTGAGGCCAAAACTCGAATATGCAGCCCCCTTTTGGAATCCGCACTTGAAAAAGCACATAGCTAAGCTTGAAAAAGTTCAAAGACATGCCACGAAACTGGTGCCAGAAATACGCAATCTCAGTTATGATGAGAGGCTGAGGGAATTAGACTTACCATCACTCGAAGCTAGAAGATTGAGGGGGGATATGGTGACAGTCTTTAAATTCCTTCATGGTTAAGATAGAGTGGATAGGGATCAATTTTTTGATATGGCTGGCTCTAGAACTAGAGGTCATAGTTTGAAGCTTCGTAAGAAAACTTCTTTGCAGGATGTAAGGAAATACTTTTTCAGTGTAAGAGTAGTTGATAATTGGAACTGGCTAAGCGAGGAGGTAGTTAATGCTATCTCAATCCATAGTTTTAAGGACAGGTATGATAAGTATCACTAAGTATAAAATGGAACAGATACGAGATTTGGGCTCTTTCCCGTAAACACAATTATGTAATTACAATTAGGTAATTACACACATACATACACACACTTATATATATATATATATATATATATATATATATATATATATATATATATATATATATATATATATATATATATATATATATATATATATATATATATATATATATTGTAAGGAAGTTCATTAGTGAAACAACACATAGAAACAATTAGCGCTATATTTCCGGTCCTAACTTGACCTCTTCTAAAGCACAAGTGAATGTATAAAGTAAAATTGATGGATGGATTAAAAAGCAAAAAGGACTCAGGAGACCTGAGAAAATTAAAAATTACAGATAGTGAGACAAGTTTAATCCAATAGAAAAAATACCCTCAATAAAAAATAAACAAAAAAAATAATTAAAATTGCATTAACAATAGAATATGTTAATCTCTAATTACGAACATAGCTCGGTTAGAAGATAATCCCTTTAAAATAAAAAAGACAAAGTCTGCAGACGGTAATCATACATCCTACAACTCAGAAGTCTATTAGCTAAGCTTGTTTTATAAAAGTCTCTCTTAAACAGCACTTACTCCTGGGAACCGGCGACTCCAACACATCTGGCGGTATTATAATTCTATGCTATTGAGGACAAATAAAACACACATTGCATAGCTGCCCCTGTGTATATGTGTGTGTATGAATGTTGTTAAGTGAAGGCACAAGCTATATTCACTCGGATCCAATACATCCAGTAGCTCAATGAATTTGTATGTTGGTAATCAATGCCGCTACTTGTAACCAACCTCCAACAACAATCACAACACAAGCCTCCCCAGCGGGAATCTCCCGCACCATCGTACTCAACTGAACAGTATCATATCAAACATACAGTATTCAATCAACATATCTACACATCTTTCCCCCTTCAAAGCAAATGTGTTCCCTCCTTCAAGGCTAACGACAAAAAAGGAAAGAAAGAAAACAAAAAACAAACTATAAAAAGTAAACCTACTACAAATTAAGCCAGGAAGGTGTCTTACTACACCTTCCTGACCTAATGGAGCACTCTCCTGGGTAGGTGTAGGAAGTGGTGATTGCTCTGACATCCCCACAGGTGTGGTGAGCTTACTATACCTGTCAGACCTCGTATCAAAACCCATAAGTAAAGACTTGATGTGCCTTCTTTTTCTTACCATATAAGATCTATTCCCAACTTATAACCCTACCTTAGTGGCATTTCTTTCCCATTTATTTACTCAATCAGATTTTAGGAGAACTGATGATTCCACTCCTACTAGAGGCCATGCCCTGCCTCCATGATGTCTGTCATAGCTATGGGCCGATGCAGCCTTCATTCTAGCATAACTTTCAGCCACTTTCTGCAAATCTGGCCATCAAGGAATCAGCTTGGACATGATCATAGGTAGCCTTGTCCTAATCTGCCTGCCCATCAACAACTGAGCTGGAGAATATCTTGTAGTATCCAGTGGAGAAGCCATGTATGTCATCAATGCCAAAAACATATCATCTTGGGATAATAGTCTGCACTGCCCTCTCACCACATCCATTCTTTTGGGGGAAATGAGAGTTGAAGTACAATGTTTAAACTCATAATCTAATGCAAACTGCCGGAAAGCTGTGGACCCAAACTGAGGCCAATTGTCTGACACCATCACCTCCAGGATACCAAACTTGGCGAATATATTTTTCAGCTTCCCTATAACAAATGATGATGTAGATTCATTTAAATATACTTTTTCAATCCATCTACTGTAAGAGTGTATTACTATTAAATACTCCCCTTTGTAAGAACAAAGATCGGCTCCTATTTTCAACCAGGGCCTTTCGGGCAACACCGTTGGGCTGAGAGGTTCTGCCCTTTGTTGCCGACTATTCCATAAAGAAAATGAGCAATTATCAATCTACTATATCATTTCTGGACCCAGATTAGGCCATCATACTGAATCCTGAGCTCTTTTCCTACATCTATTCAGACATAAATGTCCCTTTGAGTGAATTCTCTGCAACATTTCCTTATGCAGAGATTCTGGAATGACTATCCTATCAATATACAGTGACAAACGTCCCTCCACCACACTTAGATAACTCCTGGCTGCCCAGTACTTTCACAAACCTGCAAAATTACCAGCAGGATTTGGCCAACCCTATGATACGAAGTTGATTACTAAATGTAAACCCCTGTCCTTGGCTTGTTCTTCCTTAATCCTTTGTAATTGGTTGCTGGTCACTGGAAAATTTCCTACTATGCCATCTATAAAACCTTCCACTTCTGCCTGCAATGAATCTTCCATCTGATCAGGTAATTCCTGGTTTTAAAAATGGAAATCCTGACGACGTCTCTAACTATAGACCAATCTCTTTACTACCAATTTTATCAAAGATACTTGAAAAGATTGTTGCAAATCAGTTAAGTGAGTTTCTTGAAAAAAATAAACTTATTGCAAAAAGTCAACACGGTTTCAGGCCAAAATTATCAACTGAAACTGCCTTATTGAAAATATCAGATGAAATATACAAAAATATAGATAATAAGAAAATATCATTGCTACTACTACTCGATCTTTCTAAAGCTTTTGATAGCGTAAACCATAGTATTTTATTAGAAAAATGCAAAAAAATGAACATTGACCCAAGCTGGTTCGAGAACTATTTAAAAAACCGCTACCAGTCAGTCAGAATAAAAGATGTAGTTTCAAGTTCCAAGAAGGTATTGTTTGGGGTCCCTCAGGGATCGATCCTAGGACCTATACTTTTTCTAATATATGTATACGATCTAGTAAAATATTTACCTAACTGTTATGTCATTCAATATGCTGACGATACTCAAATCTTAATTGAAGGAGAAATTAATGATTTAGAAAATATTATTCGTAGAGCAGAAGAAATTTTGTATATGGCTAAACGTTATTTTCTAAAAAATGGTTTGTTACTTAATGAAACTAAAACCCAATCTATTCTTATCGGATCCAGACAATTATTATCAGGAGTTGATGACAATCTTCATATAAATTTTAACGGTAATATCATTAAGCCAATGAACTCGGTAAAGAACCTAGGTGTCTATTTTGACTGTTACATGAATTTTGAAATGCATATAGATGAAATTTATAAAAAAGTAATGGGCACTCTAATATATCTAAATAAGGTAAAAGACTCATTTGAAACATCAACTCGTATAATAATTGTCCAGTCCTTAGCTATGAGTTTAATTAATTACTGTCTCAAAGTTTGGGGATGTACAAATAAGACTCAATTACAAAGAATACAAAAGTTACAAAACTTTGCAGCACGAGTGGCTGTTGGCAATGTAAGAAAATACGAGCACATCTCTCCTGTTTTAAAAGATCTAGAATGGATAAAGATTAGAGATAAATATGTTTTTGATATATGTACCTTTGTTTTTAATATACTAAGAAACAATCTTCCTGATTGCTTGTATAATTTTTCTACAGTAAGCTCAGTTACCGGGTTAACTACCCGTCAAGGGGAAGATTTATTAGTACGAAGGTCTAAAACTGATATTGGCTCAAGAGATATAAACATTCGTGGACCTCATTTATATAATCAGCTTCCCAGAGAACTAAAAAATGTTGGTTCAGTGTATACTTTTAAATATAATCTTAAGAAGTTACTCTTAAAGGAAGATTTTACTTGTAATTTTTAATGGTACACTCATCTTTATGATTTGTTTGTTTTAGTATGTCTATATCGTACACCACAGATGTCTATCTGGAATATATATGTATCTTATTTGAATACCCAATGTACTTTGGAAATAAAGGCTTATTATTATTATTATTATTATTATTATTATTATCACTATTCTCACCTGGAGCTCGTGACAAGGAATCCGCCACTGTCATGAATTTCCCTGGTGTATACTTAGCCACCAATGAAAAACTTGCCAGGTTTATTAGCATTCATTGGCATCTAGCTGGCGCCAAAAGCAACTTCTTTGAATTTAATAGTGGTATCAATGGTTTATGGTCAGTCTCCAAAGTAAAAAAGACTCCTATCAGAAACTGCTGAAACCATTCACATGCTCACGTGGCTGTGAGGCACTCTTTCTCAATTTATGCCCACTTTTGTTCTGTATCGGACAGCAGACTTGAACAAAATGCTACTGGCCTTCATGCATTACTATATCTCTGCATTAATACTTCTCCTATTCCGTATGAAATAACATCTGCAGAAACCTTGGGAGGTTTACTAGGATCAAAATAACATAGAACCAGAACCAAAGTCAAAATCTTCTTCAAGGCCTGAAAATCTCCTCTTGGTCTTGTTCCCAAACCCAAGCATTCATTGTAGACAACAGAAGGATATGTGGTTGAATGACGTCTTGTAACCTTGGCAGGAACCTAGCCAAAAAATCTACCCTACCCAATAGTCTTCTTAACTCTTGTACATCTGAAGGTCTATCCATTTTCAAAATTGACTTCACCTTTTCCAGATTTATGCTGACTCCTTCCGCACTAAAGATGTGCCTCAGAAATTCTATTTGTTTTTGCTTAAACAGACACTTCTCTTCATGCAGTTTCAATCCTGACCTCTTAATTACATCTAGAACATTTCTTAGGTTTTTATTATGCTCCTTCTCTGAACCTCCAAATACCATTATGTCATCTAAACATCATTCCACTCCCGGTAACCCGTCTAACAACTCTGTCATTTTCGGCTGGAATATCTCTGGGGCGACACAAATACCCATCGGTAACCTCTTAAATCTGTACCTACCCATGGGGGTCATGTATGTAGTGAAATCTTTGGATGTCTCATCTAATGGTATCTGGTAAAACCCAGACTTTGCATCTAATTTAGAAAAATAAGCAGCCCCTCTGAATTTACTAGCAACATCATCAAATGTGGGAATTTTAAGCATCTCTCTCTTTAAATACTTATTAAGCTATCTGTAGTCCGCACACAATCAAACTTCCAAAGACATTGCCTTAGGTTTCACCTCTTGTACCATGTGAAAGACCCATTCTGTAGGGTGGGTTACCTTCTCAATGACGTCAGACTTCTCAAGATGCTTAGATTCTCTTTAACAGCAGATACCAACTGTACAACCACTGACCTAGCACACCTTACTCTGAATGGGACAGCCTCGTGTCTTAAACATAAACTCATTGGCTCGGTCTTCCACCTCTCAACACATACATTCTGTCATACAACTTCTTACTCTTATACTCTACTAGGATACAAAACACCCCTATGTCGTCCACTTGACTTGCTGGAGAGTAATAATAATAATAATAATAATAATAATAATAATAATAATAATAATACTTTATTTCCATTTCAATACAATGGGTATTCGTCAGCCAGGGTAAGCCCCAACCTCCCACTGTGGTGTCCACCCACAGCAGTTCCTGCCAGTAAACAGTTTAAACTCTCGGTCTTGGACGGGAACCGATCTTTCGACCTCATGAATGCGAAACCAGCGCGTTACCACTGTACTAGCCAGAGAACAATTCCCGGCGTGCTTTATTCAAACCTTCAAGTCCCAAAATGGCTCTTACTCTCTGATAGGTGCTATGATTTATAATGGTTACATCAGCACCCGTATCCACCTTTAAGTCCACTGCCTGGCCCCCCAACCTTAGTGCGACTCTTAGCGGGTCTGACCCTGATACCACATACCCAGCCAATTCTCCCAAAAATGCTTGAGTTCACTCTAGCTCTTCTCCTTCAGAAGTGGATTCTGATTGATGTTCTCATCCACTGCATCCAACTTACTATCAGTCCCTTTACACATTACTGCAAAATTATTCCACATATGGCCTTTATTATGTGTCTTCCCAAATGCCAGGTATTTACGAGGTAAATGGGAATGCCCACAAGATTTACACTTATTTTCTATGGTCCTAGATGCTTCCTTCTTACCTCTTAAGAATTCACCTCATCAATGCTCTTACTTTGCTCTTTCTCTTGTTTCCTGCCCTCATGGACATCATTATTCAATCGAGCATACTCAACAATGTCATCTAAAGTCAAGCCCTATCTTTTGAATAAATACAATAGCTCTATCTTCTCCACTAGATCCTCATTCATTATTCCAGCAACAAACTGGAATAATGAATGAGGATCTATGTTTTCCTTTCTATTAGTAAAATCACAATACTCAGATGCTGAATAAAAAGCATGAATGTAGACATCAGTATCCTTATGTGGTTGCTGTGGCCGCCTATAAATCAACCGACGAAACCTTAACACGTTCTTCTGTGGTGAAAAATAATTCTTAAATTTCTCTGTTGCCGTTTTGCAGTCCTTTGCCTTCTCTGTCGACAAATTAAATATTTCATATCCACCTCTGACTCTGTACCCATACAATATTTAAGGCTAGCCACCTGAAATTTTCCAGGTTTACTATTCAATTCCATCAACAGTCGGAAGGTTTCATACTGGGTAATAAGCCAATACCAATTTTGGTCAATAAGATATAATTGCTGGCGAAGCTTATACTGTGCCATGATGAGCAATACAAAAAAATATAGTCCTAGCCTAACATATACAAAGCACAAGTATCAATAGCCTAGGCCTAGCCACAAGCAACCTAGTCTTTCCACTAGACTCTAAGCCTAACCCAACCTAAGCTTTACCTCACGGAATCAGCCCCAGGAAATTTCTTAAGTCCTCACTCGGGGCACCATGTGCAAGACGGTAATAACACATTCTACAACTCAGAAATCTTTTATCTAAGCTAGCTTTATAAAAGTATCTCTTAAACAGCACTTACTCCTGGGAACCGGCGACTCCAACACATCCGGTGGAATTATAATTCAGTGCTATAGAGGACGAATTGCATGCACATATCATAGCTAGACCAGTGTTTATGTGTGAGTATGAATGTTGTAAAGTGAAGGCACAATCTATATTCACTCGGATGCAGTAGCTCAATGATTTTGCATGTTTGTAGTCACTGCCGCCACTTGTAACCACCTACCAACAACCACAACTCAACTGAAAAGTATCGTACCTAACATGCAGTATTCTATATACATATCTACACCCAAAGAACCAATAAGCTCAAAATCACAGAAACTAAACAGAAGAAATGACAAAAATAATGGAAAAAAAAAATTACATATATATATATATATATATATATATATATATATATATATATATATATATATATATATATATATATATATATATATATATATATATATATATATATATATATATATATATATATATATATATATATATATATATATATATATATATATATATATATATATATATATATATATATATAAGCAGGCCAGCTTAGCTCAGTGCCGAGCCCAAGCCCGGATAAATGGGGAGGGTTTCCAGGATAGTGATCCTGGAAGAAAACCTCTTTGCTCAAGCAATGCATGGATGGCCAAACATGGTCAGCCGACTGACAGATAGAGAACTATCTACTCAGGCGTATATATATATATATATATATATATATATATATATATATATATATATATATATATGTATATATATATATATATGATATGTATATGTATATGCATATGCGTATGTATATGCATATGCGTATGTATATGCATATGCGTATGAATATGCATATGCGTATGTATATGTATATATGTATATGTATGTATATATATATATATATATATATATATATATATATATATATATATATATATATATATATATATATATATATATATATATATATATATATATATCTATATATATACATATATATATATATATATATATATATATATATATATATATATATATATATATATATTTTCCTTGGAAATCTGACAAAAGAATACATACAGACCACCTCGGGAAGGACTCGAACTTCTATTTCTTTGGGGTGAGCAAGTCTTTAATAGTATATCCTGAAACACCTCTTCAAATTATTAATCTATTTCGTACCAGTATGGTATTGCGAACTTGCATTATTCTAAATATTTTGCCTTACCAAAATTTATTTTTTATAATAGGATTTAAAACTTGTTTTTGTAAAAATAAAGTAAATGTTCACAACAATATATAATGTTCTATTATTGAAGTTAAATCTCAAAGAATTTTCGACAACTCTGATCAGTCAACGTCATCTATGCAACTGGAGAGGCTAACTGATCAACTTAACAGAAAGCTCTTGCTTTTTACTTCAAATATATAGAACATTACATAATATTGTGAACATTTACTTTATTTCTTATATCAACCATTCACGTTATGGTGAATTTTCTTTTAGATTTATGTAATTTTTCTGTTTCTAATATGACTAATTATTTTTTACATTGCCCTTGCTGCGTGTAGAATTAGCATGCAATGAATCACAGGAGTATCGTCATGAAGGGAAGGTACTGATGGCAGTTATTAACAGTGACACTAACGGTTTTTAACTTTTACAGTATATTCTAACCATCTCTAAGATTTTTGCGTTTTCCTATTGAATTATCATTATTATTATTATCATTATTACTCTTATTTATTATCATTATTATTATTATCATTATTATTATTATTTATTATTATTATTATTATTATTATTATTATTATTATTATTATTATTATTATTATTATTGCTGTAGTTGTTGTTGTTATATAAACCCATTTAGCCATTTTATTCATTCTGCAGCCCCATTTTGCAGGTTCTAGGTAATATTGGTTTATAGCCATTCAATTCATTCTGAAGCTCCAGTTCGCACGTTTTATGCAATTATCCTATTTAGTCATATAAGTTATTCTGTGGTCCCAGTTTACGGATTCTATGAAATTCTTCCCATTTAGCCATTTCATTCATTCTGCAGCCCCAGTTTTCAGGTTCTGTTCAATAATCCCATGCAGTTATTTATTTCACTCTGCAGCACCAGTTTGCATTCTCTCTGCAATAATTAACTTTTAGCCATTTAATTCATATTTAAGCCCCAGTTTTAAAGCCTTATGCAATACTCCCATTTAGCGATGTAATTAAATCTGCATCCTCAGTTTGCATGCTCTATGCAATAGTCCGATTCACCAGTTTATTCCAATCTGCAGCCTCAGTTTGCAGGTTCTAGTCACTAATCCTATATAGCCAATTAATTCGTTCTGCAGCCCCAGTTTTGCAGGCTCTAGGCAATATTCCCATTTGGCTAGCTTATTCATTCTTCAGACAGCAGCTTACATGTTCTAGTCAATAATCCGATTCAGCCATTCGTTTAATTCGTCAGCACCAGTTTGCAGGTTCTTTACAGTAATTCCCATTTAGCCATTTAATTCAATTTGAAGCTTCAGTTTGCTGGTTTTATGCAATAATCTCATTAAGCCACATAGTTAATTCTGCAGCCAAAGATTGCATGTTCTATACAATAATCCCATTTAGCTATTTGATTAATTTTGCATGCCCAGTTTTAAGATTCTGTGCAATAATCCCATTTAGCCAATTAATTCATTCTGCTACCCCATTTCGCATTTTCTAGGCAATAATTCTATTTAGCCTTTTAATTCATTCTGCAACCTTAATTTGCACTTATTAATCCATAATCTCATTCAGCCATATATTTCATACTGAAGTCCCAGTTTTCAGATTATATGCAATAATTCCCATTTAGCCATTTAATTAACTTTGAAACCCCATTCTTTAGGTTCTAGGCAATAATCCTTTTTAATTTATTCTGCAGCCCCAGTTTGCAGGTTCTAGGCAATAATCCTTTTTAATTCATTCTGCATTCCCAGTTTGCAGATTCTATGCGATCATCCCATTTAGTCACATCATTCATTCTATAGTCCCAGTTTACAGATTCTTTGCAATAATTTTCATTTAACCTTTTCACATACTCTGCATCCGCATTTTGCAGGTTCTATGCAATAAT
>JAXCGZ010022728.1:42500-47500 GCA_037179515.1 Halocaridina rubra | reverse complement strand
TTTCACATATGTAATGTGCTTATTTGATAATTTCATGGCCCGAATGAGATTGGGAATTGAATTAAATGCTAAAATGAAGCCACGAGTGAGGTTGGGGAATCTGTAATATGAACATAGTGGCATTCAGTTAGAATGCATTCATTCCTAAGTATAGCAGATATAAGCTATAAGGTTGGATTCCTTTTAATCTTCTGTGGTGTAGTGGTAGCGCCTTGACTTAGCAATCATAAGTCCTAGGTTCGAGTTCCGGTCGGGGTAAAAAAAAAATTATTCGTATATATATATATATATATATATATATATATATATATATATATATATATATATATATATATATATATATATATAAGAGAGAGAGAGAGAGAGAGAGAGAGAGAGAGAGAGAGAGAGAGAGAGAGAGAGAGAGAGAGAGAGAGAGAGAGAGAGAGAGAGAGAGAGAGAGAGATGTTCTTGATTGATTGATTGATTGACTGATTGATAGCTAGATAGATAAATAGATAGGTAGGCATATAAACAAGATTTGCTTATAGTACCTGAATTCAAAGACTATTGGTCTGTATGGTTGCCGACTATATCAATTGATGCATTTATTTTACGAGCTCACTTAGCAGGGAATAAACAGTACAATCGTCATAAATTTCCTTTCCATTTTTGCTTTGGCACAAGGCAAGCTCAAACTCATGCAAATTGCTGACCTGCCATTAACGCAAGAATCCCAGCGAGCCCTCAGTGTTAATATCATTTCATAACTATTATCCATGCTCTATTGCCAGTACCTTTTTACTATTATTTGATCAATAGTATCACTTCTTTTCTTCTACTTTGCTGGATTTATGCTGATATATTTTATAACTCATCAATTGTCTATATTTTTGCTGACCTATTTTTATTTTTTTAATCTCTCTTTTAATAATTTCAGAAACAGATAATTGCTTTTATTTATATATATTCTCTTAACTTAATATTTTAATTCCTTTTGTCTCACTAAAAAAAAATTACACAGTGCCTCCAAAGAAAGTGTTTGTGGTCTCTAATAATGATGGTCCGGTCTCCACTGTCATAGGACCTTTTAGCGTAGGGGCCACCACATCTCTCACCTGCATAGCTCAAGGAGGTAAGATTTTCTTAGCCAAAGATACCAGAAATTTTATTATATTACTGAATAAACAAAAAAGACACTATGCTGCATAGCTCAAGGAGGTAAGATTTTTCTTCCATAAATACCAAGTTTTTTATTATATTACTGAATAAACAAAAAGACACTATGCTACACAAATAAATACCATAACGATTTTTTTCTCTGATAAACATATTTACTAGACTTAAACGTTATCTATTAAGATATCGACCCTCTGAAATATCTGAGCGTCACCTACTGAGTGACCCGATTGGCCTTTAATGAGTAGCTGTAATAAGATGACTTTTGCTAACGCATGCTTATTCCAGGAGATAAGTGCGCAATACTTCAAATGGTGATATAGGCACCAGGATCCAAAGGTTTATTTGAGAAAAATATGTTAACCATAAAAATTTTTCAAGATTGCTCTCATTTTTCGACATGACCGTCTCTGTTTTGCGATCAGGTTTTTGGTCACAAAATATCCGACTTTGTCGAAATTTATAGATTTGGGGGGATGCGAAATCCAAATCTGCTCAGTTGAAAACTTTTCTTTGTTTCCTTTTACTATTTGTGGTACATTTTAGAAAAATATTTCGACAAATTTAACAAATTTTACGTGTTTCCTTCTATATTTTGTTTCAATATTACCATACAGTTCAAATGATGTTAGCATATCTGTAAATTGTGTATATATGCATAACTTAAAAAAAGAGCTAAATTGAACAGAATATCAAAACACTTGCTTTAAGTTTAATTATTATAAGAAAGCATATCATACAAGTACATGTAATATCTGCTTCATCTGATGATGAGACAGTTTAAAAAAGAAGCCCTATAGCAAAATACATACATGCATACATACATATATATATATATATATATATATATATATATATATATATATATATATATATATATATATATATATATATATATATATATATATATATATATATATATATATATATATATATATATATATATATATAAATATATATATATATATATATATATATATATATATATATATATATATATATATATATATATATATATATATATATATATATATATATATATATATATATATATATATATATATATATATATATATATATATATATATATATATATATATATATATATATATATATATATATATATATATATATATATATATATATATATATATATATATATATATATATATATATATATATATATATATATATATATATATATATATATATATATATATATATATATATACATATATTTATATATATATATATATATATATATATATATATATATATATATATATATATATATATATATATATATATATTATTATTTTTTTTTTCTATGACTGTGACACCGGAACAGGCAAGAAAACTGCCCTGATAATAAAGGCCTAGGCGCCAAATAAGCACCAAGACGAAGGAAAAGAAAAAGGTTATGGAAAAGGCAGAGATGAGGCAATGATCCACAAAGGAAAAGAACAAACTGAAAAAATAGTCAAAGTACTGAGGATCTAGAGATTCGGCATATATATATATATATATATATATATATATATATATATATATATATATATATATATATATATATATATATATATATATATATATATATATATATATATATATATATGAATCATTTTTTTACCGCGACCGGGACTCGAACCTAGGACTTATGGTTACTAAGTCAAGGCGCTACCACTACACCACAGAAGGTTAAAAGGAACCCAACCTTATAGCTTATATCTGCTATACTTAGGAATGAACGCATTCTAACTGAATGCCACTATGTTCATATTACAGATTCCCCAACCTCACTCGTGGTTTCATTTTAGCATTTAATTCAATTCCCAATCTCATTCGGGCCATGAAATTATCAATTAAGCACATTACATATGTGAAAACATGAATCATTTTTTTTTTACCCCGACCGGGACTCGAACCTAGGACTTATGGAAGCTAAGTCAAGGCGCTACCACTACACCACAGAAGGTTAAAAGGAACCCAAGCTTATAGCTTATATCTGCTATACTTAGGAATCAACGCATTCTAACTGAATGCCACTATGTTCATATTACAGATTCCCCAACCTCACTCGTGGTTTCATTTTAGCATATAATTCAATTCCCAATCTCATTCGGGCCATGAAATTATCAATTAAGCACATTACATATGTGAAAACATGAATCTTTTTTTACCCCGACCGGGACTCGAACCTAGGACTTATGGTTACTAAAAAAATGATTCATGTTTTCACATATGTAATGTGCTTAATTGATAATTTCATGGCCCGAATGAGATTGGGAATTGAATTAAATGCTAAAATGAAACCACGAGTGAGGTTGGGGAATCTGTAATATGAACATAGTGGCATTCAGTTAGAATGCGTTCATTCCTAAGTATAGCAGATATAAGCTATAAGGTTGGTTTTCCTTTTATCCTTCTGTGGTGTAGTGGTAGCGCCTTGACTTAGTAACCATAAGTCCTAGGTTCGAGTCCCGGTCGGGGTAAAAAAATGATTCATGTTTTCACATATGTAATGTGCTTAATTGATAATATATATATATATATATATATATATATATATATATATATATATATATATATATATATATTATATATATATGTATATATATATATATATGTATATATATATATATATATATATATATATATATATATATATATATATATATATATATATATATATTACAGATTCCCCAACCTCACTCGTGGCTTCATTTTAGCATTTTATTCAATTCCCAATCTCATTCGGGTCATACAATAACCAAGCAAGCACATTACATATGTGAAAACATGAATAATTTTTTTTACCCCCACCGGGACTCGAACCTAGGACTTATAATTGCTAAGTCAAGGCGCTACCAACTACACACCACAGAAGGTAAAAGGAATACAACCTTATAGCTTATATCTGCTATACTTAGGGATGAACGCATTCTATCTGAATGCCACTATGTTCATATTACAGATTCTCCAGCCTCACTCGTGGCTTCATTTTAGCATTTAATTCAATTCCCAATCTCATTCGGGTCATACAACAACCAAGCAAGCACATTACATATGTGAAAACATGAATCTTTTTTTTTTTTTTACCCCGACCGGGACTCGAACCTAGAACTTATAATAACTAAGTCAAGGCGCTACCAACTACACACCACAGAAGGTAAAAGGAATCCAACCTTATAGAGTATATCTACTATACTTAGGGTTGGGGAATCTGTAATATGAACATAGTGGCATTCAGATAGAATGCGTTCATCCCTAAGTATAGCAGATATAAGCTATAAGGTTGGATTCCTTTTACCTTCTGTGGTGTGTAGTTGATAGCGCCTTGACTTAGTAATTATAAGTCCTAGGTTCGAGTCCCGGTCGGGGTAAAAAAAAATGATTCATGTTTTCACATATGTTAAATGCTTGCTTGGTTATTGTGTGACCCGAATGAGATTGGGAATTGAATTAAATGCTAAAACGAAGCCACGAGTGAGGTTGGGGAATCTGTAATATGAACATAGTGGCACTCAGATAGAATTCGTTCATCCCTAAGTATAGCAGTTATAAGCTATAAGGTTGGATTCCTTTTACCTTCTGTGGTGTGTGGTTGGTAGCGCCTTGACTTAGTAATTATAAGTCCTAGGTTCGAGTCCCGGTCGGGGTAAAAAAAAAATTATTCATTTTTCACATATGTAATGTGCTTGCTTGGTTATTGTATGACCCGAATGAGATTGGGAATTGAATTAAATGCTAAAATGAAGCCACGAGTGAGGTTGGGGAATCTGTAATATGAACATAGTGGCATTCAGATAGAATGCGTTCATCCCTAAGTATAGCAGATATAA